>OY796886.1:42002229-42254272 GCA_963680785.1 Diplosoma virens | reverse complement strand
ACTTCGGTTTTTTATACTTTTTTTAGAATAGTGCATTCACTCAATTGAATCAAAGTATGTAGGCTACTAATCGATGCATGTTTTCCAAAGTAACTTAACTTATTATTTTTTCTAACTTCGGATGGCAACTGCATGGATGATCTCAATAAACATTACTGGCTGGTGTCCTATTATGGATTCTTAATTCGAGATAAAAAAAATGTTAATCGCCCAATTTAATTTATATCTTGATATGTTCTTCTTCATTGCTTGAACTATTTATAAGCTAATTCAAAGCAAAAAATATCACCTGTCTTTGATTTTCCAGAGATAAACAAATTAAAACCGTGGCATATCTTCAGCTTGTCAGCCATAAAAAGCAAGCAAGGAAACCAAAGGCGATGTCTAAATGAGTATTGCCCAAGCCAACCCCAACTTAATGACAAAATAATACTGTCACCCTTTGTCTGGATTGTTTTAGCCTTTATCATACCTCACCAAAATTTTTGAATACATTTTTGAAGACGTTTTAAAACTGATATATATGCATATTATGTATTTTTTATTTATAATTAAAAAATCATGGAAAAATAAATACAGTATAAATAACTGAATAAGGTTTTATGCAGATTTTTGTCATTTTTTGTCAAAAAAATGTGATCATGTTCACCACTATTCAGTTTATTTCAATTTCACGCATATTGCTCGTTAGTTATGAATATACTGTATAACATTAAATTTCTGTTTTAATAATGATTTTAACCGTCCCTGATGATCCTAAACAGAGGTCACAGACTTTGGGGCAAAGAAACTCAAACGTTAAAATAAAAAAAGATTTTAGGGTCTGACAATTTAATTAGTTATTGCAATAAATCACAGTATTTTATTTACAGGATTGCTAAATATCTGTTAGTAAATAGAGGAAACGAATTTTGCCCTTAATTAGTTATTTTCATTTTTATTCAATTTTAAGGCAGCTTTATTAGTTTCTAAATAGAAATACCCCGTCCACAACTTAAATATTCCGGGACTTAATGGGTTGAACAAAACATCTAACATAAAAGTTAGTATTATCGTCTTTAAATAAATGATAATTTAAATACTCTAACCACCTGTCGTAATGTGTCGGAGCGAGACTGAATTTCGACTGGCGTACACCAAGCCGCCGAGATTAAAGTGATTGCAAGAAGTAACTTGATCATAGCTTCTTTCTTCAACTGCTTTTATCCTTATCCACACCGCAAAAATAGAAAAGCTGCAAGTTGCCTTTTTGTCGATGACCTTGAACTGGCTATGCATGCCTTCTTATATACTCCTTTCTATCAGCTCTTGCGCAAGCAACGTCATTGAAAGAGCATTTGGTAAGTGAGTGATCAAGACGTTTATTTGAACAAGCTAAGCGTGCACTTCTGCGCTTTATCATAAACTATATTAAATGTACTTAATCAACAACAAAAATCGAACGATGCTTTTAATTCTACGATTGCTAAAATACTGTACCTTTTCAAGATTTTTTCATCACTTTTATATATTAAGTATTCTGTTTTGTTTCTTTTTTATCACCGTTTATACTTTGGAAACACTCCGAACTCATCATCTTCCGGTTGCTTCCAGGGTGGTAAAAGGATGTTTACGGGGTGGTAAAAAGATAGACCGTTTGCTTTAGAAGCGAAAGATTCTCGATAAGTCAACCGTTTATAGACTTTTAAAAGATCTTATGCGGTTTTGGTATCTTGTGTATTAGAAGTATCTTGTGCTTCCAACAGTAGTTCTTTGACCAAAGCGCAAACATTAATTGTTTATGTTCTTTTTTGAATTGTTTTTATTGCTGTTTGCCTGAAAATAAAATCAGAATTTAAAAAATGTTTTTACTTTTAAAAATCTTATTGAATAATATGACTGCTAATTTTTTTATACATTAACGTCAAATTAAGTTTATTTTGCAAGTTATCTTGTTTGATATTATCTATTTAAACATATTTAGTTTTATTTGTTAGTGATCGTAAGGATTTTTGACTTTGACCAAAAATAAATCCTATTTTCCTATACATTATTGAAAAAATTTACTGATATTTGCTAATTCATAAACTAGTGTTTACATAGGCCAACAATGTAGCGAACTCTGACTTAATTGTCCATAAATTTTGGTAACACATAATAAATAAATTTAGATTATAAGCCTGTAACAATAAATAGCGTTGAAGAAACGCGATTGGTTTATTTCACGGTGCGAGATCTTGACACCACTCAATGCCATGTTTAAACGTGTCATCCAGCACAAACTTATCCCGACGGTCGACCGCACCACAAAATGCAAATAGTATTTAGAGGCTCGAAAGCCAGAGAGCTACAATTTTGAACACATTGGAACAAGTTATTGAAGTGTGAATAAGATCGATATAATTTTTGAAATTTTAATTTTCACCTAAACACAATGAACAATAGTTACGCACATCTGCGTTTAGTTTTATGTAAAGCACATTGTAGGTTGGTCTTTTAAGATGTCTTCATTAGAGATTTTGATTTTAATTATTTTAAAATTTTTATATTATGGCACCTGGAAGCTCTAACAGTCGAACTATAAAATTCAAATAAACTGTGACGGTCCTGCAGGTAAGTTAATAAGGACCAGCATCAATCCATGGAACGGTGTTTGGAAAACAGTGAGTGAGGTGCTGGTCCTTATTAACTTACTTGCCGGACCGCCACAGATTATTTGAATTTTACACTTCGACTGTTAGAGCTTCCAGGTGCCATAAGTTTAAAATTATAACATTAAATTTTGTAACTAAATACAAAATTTATTACAGTTTTGCTAGATTCTTAAAACATACCTTGTTATATTTACAGTTTCTGTAGACGTTTTTGTACTTAACGTTAAATACAGAACAAAAGGGTGATTGTGTAAGTAATAGCACAGTAAAGGTAAAAAGTTATTTTTTCTTTTTACTTGAATAGGCACTGCAGGGCCGCAAAAACTGTTTTGATTTATTACCGACCAGCAATCTTATAAAGGTAGGAAACTAATGATCTAACCGACTTTTTTTACGCTTGCTTTTATATCAAAATTTTCGGCAGCGTCGCCAAGTGGTTATCGGCAGCAAGTCCGAGTGATTAAGAGCGTTCTATTAATGGCGACCATAATCGACCTGCTCATGGTTCAAAACTTACTCTCGTAATTCTGTTGTGTCCTTGGAAAAGAAAGTTTACAGCACTTTCTTCGGCTTGGTGCTCATAGCAAATAGCTCTAAATTTTTTTCACATCTCTAAAGAAAAATAAAAAAACAAACAAAAAATTTCAATCGGACAGCATCAACATAGGTCGGTCAAAACAGGCTGAATACAAAAGCGGAAAAACTAAAGCGTGTAGCAAAAAGCGCAATAGAAACAAAGCCGAAAGACTCCTTAGACTAGCGTAAAACAATCCGCCTAAACGAAAAATTTTTATGATTTGCGGAAAAAAATTGCTGTTGAAATACTTCAACCTTTTTGTTTGAAAGATTGATAGCGGTCGAGAAAAAGCACGTCAAAAGCGGAATTTTCTGTTGCGCTTTTAAAATTACGCTTTCCGTTTGTTTTCAGTCTGAGTCGATTTTATCTTGGCACATAGGAAAGTAAGTCGGGGTAATTGATTGACGGTTGCCCTATCCATAGCACCTCCGCTGCTTTTCTGCAAATCAGTAGGATAAAATAGAAATAGAAAACGAGGTAAGCAGCATTACTTTTCAAAGTTACAACAAAACTTATTTTGGTACGAGGTAGATCCTTTTACTCGCACGTCAGGGTGTTCGTATTAAGTTATTCGATTGACTTTTTCAGTGTAGGAAAGTCAGAAGTAATTTCCTGCTCACCTTTTTATATTTGTAAATCTATTAAATAAACTTCTACATTTAGATTTGAAAAAGTTTAAAAGAAGTTCTAGAGAAATATGTACCAGGCTGCTATAAAAATCCTTTGAATCAGTTTTTCTGATTTTTCTTTTTCGTTAAACCGTCAGTGTTTAAGAACGACTGACTTATCTTGTAACTTTTTTTGGTCAATGTTTAAAACATAATTTGAATATACTCGTAATAAAATAAGCACAAGACATAAATCATTTTAAGAAGATTTAACTACTGTTTTAATTAAGTGAAAATGGCAGCTGAAAGTTTTTCTAACTAGCATCAATATATGTAAAAACAATTCAATACTGAATAATGTAATCATATTTAAATGACCTTTAATATTTATACGAAGCAGTAGAATGGGAATCTTACAGGTGATCAATTTAAAAGTTTGGATTAGAATAAGTAATGTAAATTTAAATGGATATTATACAAATTTTGAAATTTTTATACACAACACTTAAAATGGGAGTTTTACAGCTGAAAATTTGTTTTATATGCTTTAGATTATTATGTGTACATAATGTTTGTTTTTGGATCTTATTATCTTAACTTACACTATGCATGGGAATCAACCAGGAGAATATTTTAAAAGTTTTTAAAAAATAACTTCTTTATCTTCTTTATGACAGTTCATGAGCCGAATTTACACTTCATTTTAATTTCAGTGAAGTGGTTCGCAATTTTTCTCTTCCTTTTTACCATTTTTTTAGACTTGGCAATTATTTTTCCAAAGATAAAAAAAGATTACGGACAGCTTTGTTGGAATTGAAATAAGTTTTTTATGAAAATTATAAATATTAGGATTAACGCTTGTTAGCATTTTCTCATTGAATGTCTCTCATTTAATTCCTATATTAATCACAAAGCTGAAACAATGCAGGAGCAGATGAAGTAAGTTGAGCAACTTTTTTCAAACATGTTTTACGAACACGAATTTAACTTTAAATGAAAACGGTATAAAGTCTAAAGCCATCCACGTTGACTCTTATTTAATGGAAAATTTTTTTCTTATTGTTAGTACTTGATGTGATAGCATTGTTTTTGTAAAAACTGCTCAACTTACCCATTCGTTTTTTTATTGGGTAAGTTGAGCTAAATTGTGGAGTAAATTGAGCAACAATGATATGTCATTAAAGTTTTATTAGGTTGTTCAAAAACTAATGGCCGTTTCAGGTGGGTATTTTAAAATTCTGAGTTTATGCGGGACCCATTTGTCAAACTTTTTTTGATCTTCCCGAAATGTTTCTGATGATCGGGCAAAGTTGAAATGTTGACACCAAGTCACAAAGAAATTTCCCTGACACTTGGTTTTGGGTTTTGCTCGACAATTGCTCTCAAATCTTTATTGCGAAAAAGGGTCCATCCCCTACCGTCTTCATCTTTGAGGGCATCATTTTTACCATGACATTTTTGAAACCATCTCACTACTCTTCTTTCAATTGTTGTCCTTTCTCATTATATCTTATTGATGTTTGCGTAGTTTGAGCAGCAATGTTGCCGAGCTTGAACTCATACAAGAAAAGTAATTGCAATTTTTTTTTTTTTTTTTTTTTGTTTAAAATTGTAAACTTTACTGCTTATGAAACGAGTCGTAGATAAAATTAGTACAAAAGTATTCTTGAGCACTTGTAGATAATTCATCATGCTTACTGTTTACCTCAAATACGGAAAACGTTCAATAGTAATACCAGTGGCGCATCCAGAGGGGAGTGGTAAGGGCGTTCCGCCCCGGGCGGCAGTTTTTAGGGGACGGGACTTTAAGTGCGCAATTACCAGCAGAGCAACTTGGCGTTCCGTTTCAATCAACCTTAGTTTGTGGAGATCGTTGTCTGTTATTTCGGGTGAGGTGAATTTTTCCTTGTAAAAATGAATTAAGCATTTCTAGTGTAGTTACAAAAATACAATTACTGTATATACCCATGTACAATACGACTTCTTAAAATCTAATTTTCAGCTCGATTTCTCTGTGGGAACCTGTTCTCCTGGAAATTAATTAAAACACAGATTTACCTCCAAACTAAGGGGCTCAGCTTACAACGATCTCATATAAAACTTGAGGCATTAAAGGGATTTCTGGTTAAGAACATAGAAAAGTTAGTAAATAATGAAGTTAACTATGCCAAAACAGTTTGTGATGATTTAGGTATAGTCATGGAGCGCCGGCATCGGAATAGAAAGAAGAAACACATTTTTGGAGACGAATCACAAGATTCTGGATTGCCATATGATATTGAATTAAGAACAGAAATGTTTTCTTTATTGGATAGAGTGATTCAAGAAATAAATTCAAGATTTCAACAGCTTCATGAACTTGCTGAAAAATATGTTTTACTTACTCTTACATATCTTATTAATGATCACTATGAATGTCAGCTTAGTCAGCTAGATCATGATGACATTGATAAAGATGAGTTCCTAGTAGAAAGAAAAAGACTTCATCATTTTATTGCTGTTGCTACTAATCATAGTGAAACAAATGCGTGGAAAGAAGACCCATTATAGCTATTACAGTTTATTAATAAATATAATCTTGCAAATTCAATTCCAAATATAATAGTAATGCTACCAATTTTCCTAACTATTGCTATCAGTGTTGCTACCTGTGAGAGGAGTTTTTCTAAATTAAAACTTAAGGTCTACTATGAGCTCTTTAAGATTGAGAAATCCTGTCATATTGTCTATAGAGACACAACTTACAGATGAAATAGATTTTGACAATGTTATTGACAATTTCGCTAACAGAAAAGCAAGAAAAGGTTTTTGTAGAAACAAATGATAATTTTGCACTGATTAAAATTAAAAGAAATCATTAATGCAGGGGTGCAAAAACACGGTGGCGCACTCGCACCGCGCGACCAGAAGATTTGCCCATGCGACCGTAATTTGCAATGTTCTCAGTATAATAATCATATGTCGAAGGCATAAAACTTTTCACATAACTATCCCTTAACATTGTAAAATTGACTTGACGAGGTGGAAATAATATACGACTTAAATGTGGCTAGTTTAACTAATGTTTGAAAAACTGAATAGTTCATCAGAAGAACGGCAGGCAAAGTGCATCTAATTTGGATAGATTTTTATCAGCTTATTAACTTTACTGAAAGACGCAACCTGGCTTATACTCTAAATGAAAATAAAAACAATGTAGTCTACGTAGACGCTGCTACGCTTAACTGCATTTAAGTAGGCAGCCAAAAAAGGAAAAGACGGGTACATGGTGTGCTGAATGCAAAGTATCATTTTACTTAGATAGTTGCTTTCGAGATCATCATTCGTTGAAAGAGTTCAAAAATAAATACAAAAAGATACTTAAAAAAAGTTGGAGACATAAACAATTAGTAAGAAAAATGTGTCATCAAATTAGTTAAGGTGTCTTATAAATTTTGCCCAATTTTTCTCCCAATTATGATCACAATTTTAATAATGTTATACAGCTTCTGTGCGAATTTAGCACGTTTTCAGGTTAAATAAAAAGGAATTTTCTTTTAAACGTAATTTAAAAAATTTAATTTTAATGGATAGACTTTAAAAGTAAGCAAACATATCGTTTTTATTTATTTATTGCCAAATTATAAGCAATTTCATTTGTAATAAATTGCATATTTCATTTCAAAATTAATTGCATTTTATTACATTTGGCGTATGAATGATGTATATGCTACTAAAACTTTCTATGCGCTACTAAAGTTAACAAAAATTTTTGCACCCCTGCATTAATGAGTTATTAATATTTTTTAAAAGGATTTAATTCAATTTCAAATGACAAAATTAGCTAATTGTGTTTGAATGTAGCTTTTTTTGTTTAATTTTAAAATGTTACACAGAGAAAGATACTCGTATTTCATTTCAATTATGCAATTCAATTTTTACTTAATAAAAAATAGTAAATATGTATTGTGTTATTGTAATGTTTCTGAGGAGGGGCGGTAAACTTGAGGATCGCCACGGGCGGCAAAGACCTTAGATACGCCACTAAGTAATACTAATTTTAAACATAACGCCTGAAACGGCCATTATTTTCCAAATGAGCTAATATTTTAACCCATTTTAATTCAATAAGTCTTGCGATAGACAAATAACTTCAATATTTTTGAGTTTTGCTTTTATAGTTATAATGATGTAAAAGATGGTTAGAACAGGTTTTTTTCGACTACATTAAAACTTTTTTAGTATCCACACTAAAGCCCTGGCAACTTTATTTTAACCTTCAATTAGTAATGGATTTTGGATCTTATAGATTGTTTAGCCTGAAATTTAACTATAACAAAATCTTCTGCTGGTCACAAAGATTTATTTATATTAGTTGAGTAACTGCTCAATTAACCCCAAGAGCAATTGTCCAACTAGCCCCATTTTTGCTATTTTAAAACAGCGTCCTTTACAAAAAAAATTGCTGAAAAACGTTTGTATCTTAATTGCTAAAAAACAAGGTAAAAGTTAGATTTATTTATACAATGTCATACCGACGATTTTTAAGAGGGGACCATACAACCACAACCAAATGTGTTTAGTGGAAGATTTAATTGGTAGTAAAAAAAAGGTCTTCACTTTGAATCGGTACCGGAATTGACATATTTTGTCGCAAAAAGAAGTGTTTTCTAAAAAAAGAGGGATTCTTCAATTTAAATCAATCATGGATTTTGTGATTTTCGTCTCTAAAGACTAGGGATCTCTGGAAAAGCAAAAAAAGTGAGTCTGTACATCGAATCTTTTTTTCCTGCCCAAAAGGTCTCCAAGAAGGGTAATGGATCTCTAAAAAGAGGGACATGGCACATGCTCCCCCTAAATATCTAAGCCATAAAGCAATTTTTAGCTATCGCTTCTAGTCTATCGCTGCTAGTGTATCTAAGCCATAAAGCAAATTTTAGCTATCGCTTCTAGTTTTTACTACAAACAAAAGTTTTTATTGTTAGCAACTATATTATTTCTAAGCATAAAAATTTTAAAATCTCAACCTTTACAAAAAAGAGCAAAAAGCTGATATAACTCTTACATTGGCGCGAAAAAAATTTCAGACATGTCTAATAATGTCCTAGAACAAATTGTAAGTCAAGTAAATGCGTCACCTTTTTATGCAATTTAATTGGACGAATCTACTGATATTGCAGGCCTACCGCAACTTTTAGTTTTTGTTTGGTTCGTCAACGGAGGTAAAGTTGTATAAGACCTTTTGTTCTGCAATACCCTTAAGTTGCATTGCAGAGGTGAAGACATTTTTAATAGTCTTGATGGATTTTTCCACAATAATTTTTTATCTTGGGAAAACTGCGCTAGAATTTGTACCGATGGTGCAGCAGCATGCATCGGAATCAATTCCGGAGTTGTAAAACGAATCAAAGATAAAGCACCAATCGCACAATGGACACATGGTTTTTTACATAGACAAGCTCTTATGGCCAAAAATTTATCTGAGGAACTGCATGATACATTGAATGCAGTCATAAAATGTGTAAACTATATAAAAGCAAGACCACTTAACCAAGGTTTGTTTTCATCTTTGTGTGATGAAATGGGCGCAGATCACACAGGATTACTCTTGCACGCAGAAGTGCGTTGGTTATCACGTGGTTATCACGTGTCCGGGTTCTCAAGCGAGTTTTTGAATTGTGTGAAGAAATAATTTTTTTCTTGAATCAACAAAAGAATGTCTCCTTAACAGAAGGATTTACTCAAGAAAAATTCGTTGCTAACATTGCTTACATGTCGGATATATTTCACTCGTTAAATTGTCTGAATGAATCTATGCAGGGACCTGAATTTACAGTGATTGATCACTCTGCCAAAATTACCGCTTGTTATAAAAAACAAACTTTGTGGCAGACATACATAAAACGAGAAGAGTTTGATATGTTTCCTGATTTGAAAAAATATCTTGTAGGAAAAGAAGTGAATATCAAAAACACTATAATTGAACACCTTGAGAAGCTGACAAAAAAAACTGAACAATATTATGGTGATACTGTGAAACCAACTAATGATCACGACTGCACGACTGGATAATCAATCCTTTTGTTACAGCAGATTTGCCAGAACTATTTTTACGAGTCGCGGAAAAATTTACCGATATGATAGCTGAACCACTAAACCGAATAACTTTTAATTCTTTTAAATCAAAACATCCAAAGTGTCAGCAAATCTTTTCTTTTGGGCTTCAATGTGATCAACTTATCCAATCGTACCAGTGTTTGTGATCAAACAGTTAATCCCATTTGCAACTAACGTGGCTTTACGAAGCAGCATTTAGTGCTATGAGAGTGCAAAAAACGAAACATAGAAATTGATTGGATATTGAATATGATTTACGATTGTACATCAGCAAAACCACTCCAAGATTTCAAAAGCTGGTGAATAGAAAACAACTACAATCGTCCCATGTATTATTATTAATCCGTTTAAACGCGTTTTTATCAGTCTGTGTAATTATTGTAGTTTGTTCAGTTTACCATCTATAGCTTTAACATTTTAAATTTGTAGTTGAATCATTTTGTATTTGCTTGGGTTCGCGTGTATTGGTATTGTTAATAAATTCTTTAAGTATCTCTCTTTGTGTGACATTTTAAAATTAAACAAAAAAAGCTACATTCAAACACAATTAGCTAATTTTGTCATTTGAAATTGAATTAACCCATTATGGCCGAAAGTTTAAAAACAATGCTAAAACCACAAAACTTGGCAGAACACCCCAGTAAACATTTTTCATCTAGCCAACTTTGGCGAAAGGCAGTTTTCCAGTAGCAGAAATGTTGGCAAGATGATGGCGTCCAAAGTTGGCCCAGAGTCGATTGCACCAAAATCACATTTTCCGTCAACACTGATAAACAACGCTTTGCCAGCGTTTAGCCAACATTGAAATTCCAGACGTTGTAGAGAGTTGGCTAACTATGAATGACCAGCGCATGCTACTGCTTTGGCCAACGCTGGCCAGATGATGAATGTTTACTGGATTATTTATATGCTATAAAATATGTACTGTGCAATTTTCTTATGAATCGAATAAGTAGAAACGAAAATATAGGCATGTAGAAAAATCTACACACAGGCCTTCCAGGTATAAAAACAACAAATATAGAAACAACAAATATAAAAACAACAAAGTTTATTCTAAAAATAATAAGTATATACAGCATTTAAATAATTGACATTAAATATTGTTTTTAAAAAAGCTTATGTATTCATATGATACGCTTCAAAGCATTTAGGATGTAGGCCTACATTACATTTTCGGCAAACATATGACGCTCTACCCTTGCATTGTTGGCATAGTTTTGCTTGAGAGCAAGGGGCAATCAAGTGATTTTTTCCATCAAATCTTACGACTTCAGTCAGTTTTGAAGTGACTCTTCGTTTTTGAATGCAAGGTTTTCCAAATGATTTGCCTGAATGAAAGGTTTTCTAATTGATTTGCAGTAATACAGAGTGAGGGCTTCAATAAACTGGTAGTGGTGTAGCGGTTTGGGTAGTGTAGATATAAGTTTATTATATTATATTGCTATACACTACTACCATTCACTTACTACATTGATTAAAAGTCCAAGGAATTAAATCTTTTAGTTTCTTCAAGTACTTCCAGCAGTTTCACTCTTTATTCAATTTTATTACAGATTAATTCGTTTAGCGATTAACCACGTTAATAGTTAATTTCCCAAAAATACTAGCAAGCCAAAATCAAAATCCAGTGACCAAAAAGCAACAGAATTATCGCAATCGTTATCTAAATTCCTTCTCTCTTACTCCACACGTCGCCAGTCAAAGTAATAATCTCAAATGAGAAGAAAAACGCTTCTTATTTTTTTACACGTTTATCAGATAAAGCTAGATTGTGACGTGCTTTTCGAGCTACAGTGGGTCATTGAAATAATCTTTCTTTTCATTAATTGATAGGCATTATTTACCGTAACTGATAGAAGATAAGAAAATATGGCCCAACACCACTTTTTTTGTCGCATCCTTATTCTGTACGTGCTAATTGCCTGATCCATAACATCTACATATCCCATATGAGCATTGTATAGTTGAATACATGCTGGCTGAGGTACCTTTATAATTTTTTTTCCTTTTAATCATAACGCCGGGCAGATTTCATTATTGTTGAATCAAAATTTGACACAGCAGTAATTTCTTTGTTATCTTTCCATTCCATTAATAAGATACCATCGCTCATTCTGTAATCTACAGCTCCTCGTGGTTGATGTTTCAAAAACTTTTTTTCAGATATTGGGCACTTGTCACTCCTATTATCTCTACATGTTCCTGTTGCAAGATATCCTCGCGAAATCAGTTCTTCCATGAGGGAAATACTTGTAAAATAGTTGTCAAAAAATAATACGTGATTAAGGTTTAATGGTAGATTTGCTTTTGCAATCAATGTTAAAACAATATTTCCTCCTGAGGCAATGTTTGGAACAGTATCGATTTTTTTCGTTTTCTTTTTTTTACCAATATAGAGATCAAATGAATGTAAATATCCTCCGTTTGAACACAACGCCAACATTTTGTATCCAAACCAGATAGACTTTCCACGAGTAAATTGTTTAGCAAAATGTTTTCCAAAGTAAGGAATCATACTCTCATCTATTGCTAAGTATTCAGGGAATCCTCCATGCTTTATAAATTTTCGTTGAAGGTTATTCATTAGTGGCCTCAACTTGGCAGCACGATCTTCTGTTGATACCGTGTTGTCCTGGAAGTGTAAATGATGCATTATGTCTAGAAACCGATTTCTTCGCATGCTATTTGAAAGGAGCTTGGGAACATGATCTTCTGAAGCCTAATATTTTTTCTTGTTTGGCAATGGACAGATTGCAGAAAGAACCATGCCACCAATGAAAACTTTTAACTCATTTACTGTAACTCCTAATTTTCTTTTTTTTCTGAGAGGCATATAAATTTGTTTCAATTGCTATTTCAGTAAAAAGGTTTTCATCAAAAAATAATTCAAAAAAATTTTGAGGGCTTTCCGCTAATGAGGCTTCTTTAGATAAAGACGTTGTTATGCATGATTGTATCGTATACTTGGGGTTTCTCTATTTTCATGCACCCATCTTCTTTTCCTCTTCTTTTTGGCTTCTGTGGGTATTATTTCATCCTGTTCAATATGAGCAGGAGCTAAAAGCAGAAATCTACTAAATCTTTCACTAGTTCCTTCTGCTTCTTCATCCGACTTGTCGCTGTCACCATCTGACAGCTCATTGATGTCTGGTAAACCCATCACAATATCGCCATTAGTGTCTAGGTCCTCCAAAAGACTTGCTACTTCCTCTGTATTCATCCTAAAGAATAAATTGTCTTCAATATCAAACAACAATTTCAACAAACCAGTCAATATATAAAATGAAAAAATCTTGGAATAATAACATTACTTACAATAATACGTTGCTAATTACTATTCAAATAGTTTTACCCAGTAGGCTATAATTGGCCCTACACATTTATTTTACCGGAATGTAGATAAAAAGGTATGTGCCAATGGCTTACATGAAACTTCAGTCATTACTTTCCGTAGAAAATTAAAAAAACTTATAGTTAGTAAATATGACTCAATGATCCTGAGATGTACGTAAGCCCTGAGTGTAGAAATTTCTACATGACAAGTTTAAATCAATGCTATAACCTATTATTAAATATATTCATTAAAAATAACTTATAAACTTGTAAATAAACATCTTATAAGAATTTTTATAACTTTGAATATGAAAAATATAATTGAATAATTACTAATAGTCTAAATTGTATTCACCGTCGAGATGTGCGCCAATTTGCTGCCGACATTATTAATGCAATTCACTCTAGTTTAAACAAATATGACTGAACACGTTTCAAACTTTTTCTGAACAAGAACTAGACTCCATTAAACACGTAAACATAATTGTTACGTAATAATTAATGATTTTTAAAAAATTAGAGAGGTTTTTGTAGAATGTAGAAATATCTATACACCAGCACTGTTGGGTAAAAAAATAATAATAACTCATTAATGATTTCTTTTAATTTTAATCAGAGACTAAGATACAGACGCCCGTTTGTGCCAGGTGCGCGGAATCTCTTGGACAACCTTGCCAGACTTGGCATCCGCGCTTCTGAATGGACAAATTACAAATGGAAAACGGAGTACTGTGAAAATGCTTCCAGGCTCCGTGCTTTTGTGCACGAGACCGGTGCCAGGCCTGTTGAGATGGGCTTACCCCGAGCAGCTTGGGTTAAGCTCAACCGCCTGCGGACTGGTGTTGGGCGATTCCATTCGTCCATGCACAAATGGGGTCTCGCTCCTTCACCGAATTGCGAGTGTGGCGCCTCTGAGCAAACCGCAGACCATGTACTAACAGCGTGCCCTATACATCGGGCACCACATGGAGCACGAGGTCTGACGGTTTTGGATGACGAAACTCGATGTTGGCTTAATGACATCACTGCCAGCATCTGATCAAGGCAGTGCAGCAGTCTGGGGTAGTAAAAGGATAAACCCTCGGCCCCAGTCCTGTTTGTGTCTGACCTGGAGTGGATACCCTTCAAACGACGACGACGACGACGAGTGCAAAATTATTATTTGTTTCTACAAAAACCTTTTCTTGCTTTTCTGTTAGCGAAATTGTCAATAACATTGTCAAAATCTATTTCATCTGTAAGTTGTGTCTCTATAGACAATATGACAGGATTTCTCAATCTTAAGGAGCTCATAGTAGACCTTAAGTTTTAATTTAAAAAAACTCCTTTCACAGGTAGCAACACTGATAGCAATAGTTAGGAAAATTGGTAGCATTACTATTATATTTGGAATTGAATTTGCAAGATTATATTTATTAATAAACTGTAATAGCTATAATGGGTCTTCTTTTCAGGCATTTGTTTCACTATGATTAGTAGCAACAGCAATAAAATGATGAAGTCATTTTCTTTCTACTAGGAACTCATCTTTATCAATGTCATCATGATCTAGCTGAGTAAGCTGACATTCATAGTGATCATTAATAAGATATGTAAGAGTAAGTAAAACATATTTTTCAGCAAGTTCATGAAGCTGTTGAAATCTTGAATTTAATTCTTGAATCACTCTATCCAATAAAGAAAACATTTCTGTTCTTAATTCAATATCATATGGCAATCCAGAATCTTGTGATTCGTCTCCAAAAATGTGTTTCTTCTTTCTATTCCGATGCCGGCGCTCCATGACTATACCTAAATCATCACAAACTGTTTTGGCATAGTTAACTTCATTATTTACTAACTTTTCTATGTTCTTAACCAGAAATCCCTTTAATGCCTCAAGTTTTATATGAGATCGTTGTAAGCTGAGCCCTTTAGTTTGGAGGTAAATCTGTGTTTTAATTAATTTCCAGGAGAACAGGTTCCCACAGAGAAATCGAGCTGAAAATTAGATTTTAAGAAGTCGTACTGTACATGGGTATACACAGTAATTGTATTTTTGTAACTACACTAGAAATGCTTAATTCATTTTTACAAGGAAAAATTCACCTCACCCGAAATAACAGACAACGATCTACACAAACTAAGGTTGATTGAAACGGAACGCCAAGTTGCTCTGATGGTAATTGCGCACTTAAAGTCCCGTCCCCTAAAAACTGCCGCCCGGGGCGGAACGCCCCTACCACTCCCCTCTAGATACGCACTGTCCATACTCAAGCCCTGGCAATTTCATTTTAACC
Source organism: Diplosoma virens (assembly GCA_963680785.1). Lineage (NCBI taxonomy): Eukaryota > Metazoa > Chordata > Ascidiacea > Aplousobranchia > Didemnidae > Diplosoma > Diplosoma virens. The sequence continues at coordinate 42,238,743 of OY796886.1, read as the reverse complement.
TTCAATTAATCCAACTAAGTAATAAATTTTGGACCTTATAGATTGTTTAGCCTGAAATTTAACTATAACAAAATCTTCTACTGGTCACAAAGATTTAATTATAATAGTTGAGCAACTGCTCAATTTATACCAAGTGCAATTGCCCAACTTGCCCCATCTTTGCCATTTTTAAAAAGTGTCCTTTACAAAAAACTGCTGAAAAACTTTTGTATCTTATTTGCTAGAAAACAAGGTAAAATTTAGATCCATCAAATAGTGGCATACCGAAGATTTTTAAAGAGGGCTGCCATACGACCACAAATAAATATGTTTAGTGGAAAAATATACTTAAATGGTAGTAGAAAATGTCTTCATTTTGAATCGGTCCCGGAATTGATATATTTTGTTTATGTATATATTTAATGTTCCGTCCTTAGTTCCGTTGTGTGTCTATTGTGTAAATAGTTATTTGTTTGCCTCTCGTGCTTCGATTAGTCTTTTTTGTTTGAAGCAATTACTTAATCGCAATTACTGTATTTGGGGCCGGTACGTAACGGCTAATCTTATCCCTTTCGTTTTTTTAAACATGTAAGCTTCCCGGATGTAGATAGGCTTTTGTCTCGTGTAAAAATTAGCTGGTTTAATTTTTGCTAAAAGCCAAACTTGTGTTAGAAGTAATCGTGATCCACTGTAATCAAAATAATGTTATATCATTTAATTGTTTGTTTTTATTTAGAGTTACCAATAAATTATTTCTTAAATCGTGCCTTTTGTAACGTGATGAGTGACATTTGCTAACTGATAAATAATTTGCTTACTAATTTACTGATTAATCTATTTTCTGGTTTGTTTAGAGCTCGTTTATTTCGAATATATTTACCCTGATGATTAGGTGGTTGGCGAAATTAGGGTGAGCTTGTTAGGTTACTACTTTAGACACGCATTTAAGCCAGATCTGTCTCTTGTTCAAATTGGTCTATACGAGTTGTTGGCTTGCTCGTGTACATGCATTGAGAAAGTCTATGATGCGCCTTGAACTCGGAAAGTTGATTTAAACATATTAGCTCCGGCCAGTGACAATAGAAATGTTCTACAAGTACAAGGGTGGGAAAATCTTTTAGCGGATTTAGAAGATGATTTTGTCCACGGAGCAAATTATTTTTTGAATAAATACAGGGTGTCCCAGAAGTCGCGCACTATGTAAATTTAATAATTTATTTTTTATGTTCCAGATATGAGTGAAAAACTAACTATACAAGAAAGAGTTAAATTGGTTTTTTTGTTTGCGAACGCTGAAGCAACATACCGCTCCGTAGCTGAAAAATTTAACCGTACTTATCCTGAGCGAGAAAAGCCATTGAGCCATATTATTGTTATCCGCATAATTAAACGTTTCCAAGAAACTGGCTCAGTTGCTGGCCGAACAGAGCAAAAGACAGTTTTATAAAGAGAATTGATGCATATATCAATGCAGAGGCTGAACAATTTGAGCATCTGTTATGATTATTATTAACAAAATTGTTATTCATATGTAATTTTAAAAAATTTACATGATGCGCGACTTCTGGGACACCTTGTAGATCATCAATATAAATTAAAAATAAATTGTATCACGTAATTTTATTGCTTGTCAGAAAAAAAAGCTTTATTTCCGTAAATAAATAAATTAGTGTATTTAAAAAAGCGAATCATAATTAGCAATTTTAGTTAAGTTAATAAAATTGAAACGCAATGAGCTACATTAGTAAACCAATAAATAATAGGAAAATCAATTTATGTTGATTGAAGATGATTCGTTCACGAAATGAAGATGGACGAATAGAACGATCGAGACTCATTTACTTTGGTTCTGAAAAGTAAAAATTGTTTCAGTTTTTTTGAGATAAATTTACTTCAGGAGGTAAGCTTTTTTATTCTTTAGAATAAACTACTATAGAATAGAATAAACAACAACTGCAAAATATTCAAATCAATATGTATTTTCCAAATTATATTTTGCTCATTTACTATCTGGAAACAGAGAAGATTTTAATTATGACTCAATTTTATATTAACAATAATACCGGATTTGTGGACAAACTTGGTAATCTTGTTTGATAAAAAGGTAAAATATGCAGAAATGGTTAACAATCAAACGTTTAGTACATAAGGTTTAAGACCAAATTATATAATGCTTTGCTCTAAATAATTAACTGAAACTTTTAAATGTAGAAAAAGAGTTTTATTGTATTTGGAAAAAAATTATGCTATCAATTTTAACGACATTAACTTGTCCGTGCACATTTACAACAAAAATATGAACTACCGGAAAAACGAGGATGTCTACATCCGGGAACCTTGTAAGGCCAATCACAAACGCCAAGAGCTGGATTGAAGACTGTTCCAGGAGCACATGGCATAGTGTAGAGATATCCGTTGGAGCACTAAAATCATACAACACATTTCCTTAGCATTGTAATATTCGAAAAAACTTAGTTAAGAGAAACAAGCTGTAATGCAGGACCGTAATAGGCTTAACCGAGACCCCCAAAAACTCGAATCGATGCCAGAATATAATTTTTCAAAAACTAGATGAACACCAAAAGAAAACAGTTCTGGACTTGCTGGGAAACTACATTCAGGCTATAAAAATCTCTTTTTTTCTATTAGTTTTTTATTAAGATTTTCATTAATGCATTAAATTGGCTTTTGTTGAGAGTAGCTTTTCAACTAAAAAAGTACTATTTTTCTTTTGGCGCTCTTTAAAAAACCCTTGAACGGGGCCCCAACGAGGTGTTTTTAGGGAGGCTGTGCCAGTCCTCCTGTAACGTCACAAGTTCCTGAAAAAAGTGAAAAATAATCACATGGAAAATCTTTAAAATTTAACCTGGTTTACTGATAATCTAAAAGATGTTTCGCACAAATGATTTTGGCTTCAAACTTTTAAATGGTAAAAACCGATCAACATAGAAAACTAATGTTTGGTTTAACCAATGCAGAATCTATTGTTTTTTTCTATTTAACATATTTCTATTGTCCAATATTTGTAGAAGAACGTTGTAACCAAAAACTGGCAAAGTTAATTAATTAGTTTAGACACCGTTTAAAACATTTTAATATTTTTGGCTAAAAAGCCTTATTTCTTTTATTTTTAATAATTTTGTTAAGTTCGGTTTTAGAATTAAATATAAACAGGCAACACGTCGCGAAAAGATATTGTGACCAACAAAATCTTTAATGATTGATCAAAATATTAATGAATCAAAAATATTTTATGCAGTTTATAATGGAATGAGTTAAAATTCCAATACGTCCTCTAATAAACTACATGTTTCGCAGAATACAGGGTTTACCATCTAATCTGAAAACCAACAACACCTTGTTAAAAAAACGAAATTTAAACTAAATCATGAATTCCTGCAAGCTGATTTCCAAAACTAATTATCATTAAAAATAGAATAATACCTTGACGAAAGTTTCAAAACGCTGGAAAAAGCTGTTTATAATTTTCAAGAAATAAATGATAGAAGAACTTAATTAGAAAACATATTAATTAGAGGAACAAAAGAAATTCAATTTTAAACGATAAGAAGAAAAATATTTTGTGTTTTAGGTAAAATTAATGAAGAATATTCAAATAAGAAGATATCAGTAGTATTAAAAAGCAAAAAACAAGTTAAGCACACTGTAAATTTTGATTTTGGATATTTTTTGGCGTGGAAATTAACAACCTTATGGATGAAAATTTTAAAAAGATTAATTTTTATCATTTTTTGCCTGTTACATTTCAGAAGAGATGGTAATTTTCATGCAACGAGAATGCGATTATACAGTATATTTAAAATGGTTGTTTCCATCATACGTGTTGTCACAAACAAGCAAACATCCTTGAGGGTGGAAATTAACATGCTTAATTTTTTTCAAAGTTTACTTGTCTATTTCTAGATTTGTTATCATGAGCAGATTCAATCAATTAGCATTTTACTGCCGGCAACGTATCGGTATACGTTTTAAATTTAAATTCGAATTTAAAGATGTTGTTTTAAATTAAAGAAAAAGTTTTGCAAGTACTTTTAAATTAATTTAAAACAGCATCTTTCTTGAAAAATTATGGTATTTACGTGGCAGAATGCAAATTTTGCAAAGTGCAATACGTAGGAACAAACAAAAAATAAATTTTCTACCCGATGGAAAAACCACCGCTCATTCTGGAACAAATTTAACGTTAAGGGTGAACAATGACCGAGCTGCTCTCCTTAAACATTTTTTGTAAATTTCATTTCGACGTTGTTAATGCTAAACCTGATATCATAGAATGCTTTATGTTTATATTTGTAGAACAACCGGATAAAATTTTATTGGATTGATGTGAAAATAAACGGATTAATTAAATTATTTGAATGCTAAAATTAATATTAATAGAATTTTCTTGTCTTATAATTGTGATTGAGCTTTAAAGTCGTTTATTTGTTAACTATCGTTCAAACTGCACACTGTGAGGAAACTACGTGGGAGTTGGTGGTTTTTGATTTCACTACAGTTTTTACAGTTCGCGTTTCTTCATTTCCGTTATGTAATTGGTAATCATGACGTCAGCTGCAAAAAAATTTTTTTTTACACTTGTACTAATAATTTATGTTTGTAAACAAACTCTTTCTGTCTACATGAATTAGGTTTACGAAAAGTGATAAAAATCGATTCTAAGGTAGACAAATAAAAGTCGGATCTTGCTTTCGAAAGAATAAAAATTTGGTCGTCCTTGTAGTGAGATGCACATTTTTGGTTGTGTGACAAATCATTTGTTTAAATAAGAAAATATCAGTAGTATTAAAAAGCAAAATACAAGTTACCCAGTGGTTTTGACAAAATATGCAAAAATAAAAGCAAAAAATTTTGTGCTATAAAGAGAACCAATTATGTGTTCATTTGACTTTAACATCACTATAAAGATTTCATTGATTACTCTATGCCTATATTCTAACGATGATCATTTATCATTGGCAACATAGTTTTCGTTATCATCATTGCTAGAAATTTCAAGTGATGCCTGAGTGGAAATTTTTATATAATTGTTGTTGACCCTTATAACTTTGAATTTTTGGCTGGATTTTTGCATTTCTTGTCAAAATTAACGGGTAAGTTTGTTCTATTGGTTTATTTCCTATGATTAAAAAACTAAAACTTTTTTCACAATTGATTGGTATTTCATACTACTTTTGTTTTTAAATTTTACTCAAATATTCTTTAAGAATTTTCTTTTTTTATTGCTTGATATTCGCGCATTTGGTTAAAATTAAACTTATTAATTTTCTTCTTTTACTGTCTAAACTTTTTTCTATTTGCTTACGTTACTCTTTGGATTACTGTCATCCAGAAATTTTTTCAAACACAGCATTTGCTTTTTACAATTATAACGTTTTGAAACATCTGTTGAAACATCTTAAATAAGTGCATCTACTGGTGGTTAACCAGTGTCGTGCAAAAGAAAGGCCAAAAATATCTTTTTGCTTATTAAAACAGGCTTTTAAAGAGAAATCTTGAAGAGTGTAAAATGATAAAAATTTTTATTCCTTTTTCGACAAAAAAATCTTTAGGCATTTAGAATTTAAAACAGAGGTTTCCTAACTGGAGTGCATGAACCCCCATTTCATCCCAGGGGGGTCGCAAGATGCTTCCGAAAATCGAAACTAGAAATGTTTAAAATCAGTTTAAGCCAATATAAAGTGAATAGAGGATTAATTTGAAGCAGCTCCGAGGATTGAAAGGAAAATGAAATGAAAGTGAAGACTTTTTTTTTTAGAGAACACCTTGATTTTGGGAAGAAAATAGTGAAAATCAGAAGTGAAAAAAAAGTGAAAACCTTTTTTTTTTTTTTAGAGAACATCTTGATTTTGGAGAGAAAAAATGAACGGCGAGATCAAAACTCTTTTTTTTTTTTTTACATACATCGATTTTTCAGAATTCTGTTCTCGGAATCGTACATTTAAACATTCACCACTGCTGACGCAGCCTTTCGTTTCGCGCGCTGGCATCCACCTGGGGATTTGTGGAGACCTGTGACATCCACCTGGGGGTTTGTGGAGACCTGTGACATCCACAGGGGGTCCATGGAAGTATAAAGTTAGCGAACCACTGATTTAGAATATGTTCGTAAAAAAATATGATTTGCTCTCAATTTTGCAAAATATTTTAAACTGTTTAAGTATTGAATTACTTTGTCTTGACTCTTGACTAATTATTAATATCGATTGGTATAAATCATGGCGAACTTTATTACAGGCCATTTCATTTTGCACGCTTATCGTAAAACTGGAGGCGAACGTCTCTAAGACCAGCGCTATTAAAAGTGCTTCGTAAAACATTAATTGGAAGCTGGTTTGAGCGACAATAACAATCTCATATTAAAGTTATTTAAAATCTTTTTCAGGTTTATAATAAAGCACACTTGAAGTGGAACTTAATAAAATGAAATTTTGTAAGCATTTAAATAAGCAAAAAGCTGAAACGATTTAATGAAGAAGTGGGTTTGAATTTAATAAAGACTATTGATAGTTTAATGAAATGCGAGTTTGGACAGATTTAAGTCAAGTTTATTACAAGGTATTTTAAATAAAAAAAGATAGTTTAGATATCCCTGCTTTCACTAAATCTCACGCAAACTACATCAAGCTGTTACTGCTTGAGAAATAGGATTTAGGTTTCTGTAATACAGATTAGTTGACTGTTTTAAGTTACTTTTTTGTATTTGAAAGAGATTTGATAAATGTTAGGTTTCCGTAGTTGTATATCACCAGAGGTACTGTTTTAGGTAAGCTTATTTGAAATTAAGTAACCTTTTAAATGTTATGTGTTTGTATAGTCATTAAATATACAAGCTGTCTTTATATACCAACAATGGGTAGAAAAATGCTGTATTACAAGTTGCTATGATAATTATGACAATGAATCGAAAGAAAAGGATTGCCGCCTTTCCAAAAACTAAGAGAAAAGTGGTTAAAAATATTGCCACGAAACAACAAGCCAGATTCAAAAAAGTAAGTTGTTTGGAAAGACATTAATCCAAAATGCTTCGGGTCAAAGCTTCTTATGCCGAACAAACTGTGTTAAAACATGAACCAAAAAATGTTTGGATTTCAAAAAATATTGCTTGTCCTAATTTTTCAGCCCGCTGCTGAACCTATGAAAGTTACACCTTGTTAGCCCAAACAAACGTTTTTGGGCAACACAGGGCGCGAAAAACAAACCATTTCAATAACCCCAAAGTGACGGCAACATACCTGATAAAAATGAGTGCAATCTTCTGGTTTTTCAAATGGATCACCGCTTATAGGATGTCCTTTTGCATCAAAACATAAAGCTGCAACAAACAATAATATAACGTGTTTATCCAAAATATTTTAATTTGAACAATCAAAATAAAAAAATAACTTGACTTTGGAAAAACTTGACTTTAATCAAAGATTTTATTTAAACTTTTGAAAACTCTTGGATTTAAAACAATATTAAACTAAACTATTTTTATTCAAGTATAGGCTACTCCTAAGCAACGTTCCCTCTAAGAGCTTGCTTAGTGTGGGCGGAATGAAAGGTTGTGTGAGCAGTGGTGAATATTACCCGAGGCAAGAAAGTTTTGGTTTTCTGTCCCAAAATAAAGGTGTTGTCTAAAAAAAAAAAAAGGTCTTCACTTCGATTTTATCCCCGATTTCCTGATTTTATTTTTGGTTTCCTCTCCCAAAATGAAGGTGTTCTCTAAAGATTTCCTATTTTGTTACCGAAATCAAACCTTGCCAACGCTCATACACCGAAAGCATGTCTTGCCAAAACTTACGCAGCGCGCGGCAAAACGAAAGTACTGCGCGGGGGTTCCCTCATTACTGCGCGGCCGCGCAGGCGCGCAGCTTTGAGGGAACCGTGCTCCTAAGTCTGATATCTTAGAATATATTAATAATTCCTTTAATACACATTTTGACAATCAATAACTCACGATTAGTATCTGCTGGTGTAGATGGCGGAGGATGAGTTGGTTTATGTGTTGGCCACCATGGTTTGTGGGTTGTTGTTGTTGAAACATGTCCACATCCAGGGACCTTGTAAGGCCAATCACAGACACCGAGTCGCGGATTGAAGGCAGTTCCAGGAGCGCATGGCATGACGTAAAGATATCCGTTCGAGCACTAAATCAAATAAAGCATTTCTCAAGTTAAGCGATCGCTAAAAACAAAACATCGCAAACAAAACTCCTCGCGACCGCCACGTACTTGATAGAAGTGAGTGCAATTTCCTGGAATTTCGAATGGATCACTGCTTATAGGATAACCATGTCCCTTTATACATAGCGCTGAAGAAAAAAACAAGATCACTTTACGAAAATGCACAATATTAACAAAATTATAAAACTCAGATGCAAAATGTACAAAGCTTTTTTTCCGGTTTAGCTACTTTTGGAAACCAAAGCCCAAAATTGGTACGCAAAGTTCTGCTTTTGAAATTTATACTAATTATATTGAACTAGTCATAGAAACTTACGATCAATTGATGGTGAAGAAGCTGGAGGATGGTGTGGTTTATGTGTTGTTGAAGGTGGAGGGGGAGGGGGACGATGTTTTTCAGATTTCAATTGAATTTCTGTCAAAGCAATACCAATAACAAACACAATAATTAGTTAACATCATTTTAATCGTAAAAATTAAACAAGAATGATTTTTTTACAGTTGATTCTTTTAAACAATGGCAAATTTTTAGTTTTACGTTTAAATTAAACCAAAAAGAATGTGGTGTTTATAGCTTCACAAGCTTTTTAAAGTCGATTTTTTATGACTGTTATCGTATTTGGTATTTATCAGCTCGATGTCTTGAAAAATAACAAAGTTTTGTAGCTACTCAAAATAATTGTCATGTAGCTACGTCGAACGATTTTTAGAAATTTCACGTTTTATCTACCTGGTTAAATTTTTTTAATATTAAAACCCTAAATTCAAATAAGCTTTTTTGCCGAATTTTTTCAAAAAGCTCAAGTACTTATCTAGTGTCATCGGTTTTCAAACCGTGGTACATATACGTTACTGATAAAGAAAAGGGACAAAAAACTTTCAGCAGTTTATTGTTGGTTGCTATTAAAAGCTTAAAGCCACCAAAACTGCTCGTCTTCCAAGCCCTATCTTAAATAATTTTTCACTTAAGTTTGTTGTTGGACAAAGAATGTTCTTGTTGGCGTTTATTGTTGATACCCTGTTTTAGCAGAATTCTTCCAAGCTTTGGCATCTTTCCAACTGCTTTTATGTTGTCAGTTTAGAACGAAGTCGGTGAAACAGTAACAGATCAGCCAACACATATTTGAAAAGGATTGTTTGAACGAAATTCAAAGTACTGGTATTAAACGGTGTGAAAAATTAAAGAAACCAGCTGTATAATCTGTTTAAATGGTTTTGTTAAAAATAGTTACAGAACAATGCTCATTTATCTTTCTCTTCAAATTCATTATGCTTCTTGAAATGATTTATCAAAATTGGTATGTGGTACAGCCGAAAGCTTATTATGTCACATTTCGAAGTGGTACTCAAGATAATAATAAGGCGAAAAAATCTCTAATTGGTTTCTATACTCTATGCGATCTTCTCACAGCAGAGTACGAGATATTTTTTACAGTATGTTATATGAGCGTCAGTGTTGCTTCCAAGAGTCGTAATTAAAACGGAGAACTTGCATTGGCAAGAAATGCGAACATCTAGCGCAAGCAAAAGAATTAGGGCTACATGTTAGAATTAAATAGAGTATATTCAAATAGAATTGCGTACGTTTATCCTCTGTTGCAGTTGAGAATTTCTTTGGATTTTCATCAAAAGTCTATAAAGTAAAACAATATTTCTTTTTACAGTTTTATGCATAGGTTATATATATATATATAACTGATTAAAGTGTCAGACCACAACGATGATTTTATCATTAATTTATTAACCTCAACAGTTTGTTTTGCCTATTTTGGGTTCGTCATGAGGGGGATCGAAAATCTTATACTTGAATAATAGAATTCCATTTGAATAAAATTTTGAAACAATTTAAAAGCGTGTTTAATTTCTCTAATTTTGTCCCGAAATACTAGTGATGATTAAAAAAAAGGTCTTCACCAATTTGGGAGTTTTGTCGTCCGCATTTGTTATCGGTGGCCAAAAAAACATGTCTTGCCCAAATAATTTCTTGTCACAACCCAAAAAATTCTGATTTTTCCAAAATTTTTGAGATTTGGGAGAAAATTGGCGGCTCTGCCCCCCGGCTTATACGACTATGGTGTCAAGTGAAATAATTGTTTATTCACTAGTTTACGAGTATTTGACTTCGATTCGCTGTTTATTTTAGTTATTTTACAATACCAAAGATAATCCTTAGTTCGAAAAAATATAACGTTAAATGTTTATACCCTATATAATGTACTGAATATATGACACTGGGTCAATGAGTAAATACTTAAACTAGTTTGTAAAACGGATTTATATTTTAGATATTATCATTGTAAATGTTGTTTTAACATAATTAGTATTTATTGAGAGTCCAAGCAGAATGCTTTAAAGAATTTTACTATTATTTAAATCTCACACCATTAGACTGAGGACGGCAAGAATATCTAAACAAGATTACTACAGTAATTTAACTTTTTACTTAAAATCTAATGCAAACAACACAGTTATTTATTTATTTTCTTTTTTGTAAATAGTGACTTTATTACCAAATATTCATAAAAGTACTATTTTGCCAATTGATATCTATTTATAAAAACAAAACATAGGGATTCCGGTGTTACACCCCTTAATCCTCCTTAAAACTTCTCTAATTTTAAGCACTGTAAAGCCTTTAAAACTTGTTTGTTTGAGTATCAAAGAATTAGGCTGGTACCACCATAATCAGTTCTACCTTTATAAAAATGATAATGTTACGCCTTATACTGTATGTTTGTTTAAAAACTAATTGGTCTCTTAGAATTAAAGTTCCACATTAATAATTTACATAAAAAGCATTATATTTTATTAAACATTGTTTAAGGAGTGATGCAGCACTTCCTACTTTACATAATGCAGAATAAGTTTCCGATGATGATAAGTTTTTATAATGTTGTACTTATGTAAAAATTTGGCGTTTAAAAAATTTATTGTAATGATTCCTAAATAATGATCACTAGAAAGAAAGAAAAACTGATAAAAGTTTTAAAGTTTGTTTGCTAGTTCATTGCTGCAACACTGTTTTTAAAGATTTGATATTTTTGAAAAAAGATCTTTTTCATGATAAAATGATAACCAAGTGCTATTGAAACAGTTCACAATAGTAATGAAGGTCTCAAAACTGGTCTCGGTCTCGTTCTCGTTTCGGTCTCAGTCTCGTTCTCGTTTCGGTCTCAGTCTCGAGGCGATGTGGTCTCATGTTTCTTAAATTAGTCTCGAGACCGAAGATTTTTTGATATTTTTTTATTTGATGTTATTGTGATTAATTTTGCGATATGCTTAAAAATAACACTCAAATGACTACCTTTGCCGCAATTTAAAGTGGCAAAAAACTCATAATCAAACCTATTTTATCTTTAATTTTGCAACTTTCCTCGTTTATTCCAATAAAGACTTTTTTGTAATCAGGCCCATCTGTTATTAGCTAATCCGATAAAAAAAACTTCATTTAAATTTTTTTCTTTCAGCAACAAACAAGTCTGGTAGTGCTTTGAATGTTTTTACCCATACACCCTTGCCGTTAAAACATTTACACCAAATTAATCCGATTTTAGAAAAATCAAGTAACTTGATTACGTATTACGTAAGCTAGTTTTTTTTAGTTAGAAGACAAGCTTTAACAGAAGAACGAAAAAAATAATAAAGATAAAATAGATCTACAACAGCAAATTATGTAGCTTTAATTATTATGTATTTAGCTTAAATTATTATGTAGCTTTAATTTAGCTAAAATGCAGCAGTAACTTCAGAGAGCGGACATGGATTTTTTAATGTTGGTTGTTGCAGTTAATCTACAGCGTACAGCTATTTACCGACCTTAAAATTTAGTTCGCCTGCCAAAAGTTGCTTAAAAGTGTTAAAGCAGATTAAATACGATAAAAAATAACTTTAATGTTAACTGGAAGACAAAGTTTCTAAATATTTAGTTTAAAAACGTCTTAAAGTAGATTTAGATTTAGACTCCAATAATGATAACGCTATGTTAACGATAAAGTTGCCCGGAGACTTAATGCGGGGTACAATAGTATACAATAGTATAGTTCAGACCTATGCAAAATATGACCTGGAAATGCCGAGAATATGGCCCGCGACACGATTAATAAAATGTTTATTTCGAATTTTTTTTAGTTCGTTATGGCAGGAAAGCAGTTAGATAAGATAACACAATTATTACATCCTAACATTTAGGATTACATCACGGGTGCCCGACGTTTTACATGCCGGTATCGAAGTGTTTTTACAAGTATCTCCTGAGCCGCAATCGATACAAAATCACAGTGATAAAACTTGTTTTGTTCTTTAGTTTTAATGATTATTTTGGATTATATCGTCCATGTTAACTTGCATAACATAGCATGATCAAATCCTTTCCTTCCAAAAAAAAATATTATTTGATCCTAAGTATTTGTTTCTAAATGAAGCAAACAAGTTCTTGTTGTAATGAAATTTATGTATGGAATAATTTGAACATCCTATTTATATATTTCTTCATTATGAATTGCGATTTGGAAAAGTAAAGAGGTGGCTGCTCTTTGAGTTACAACGTTTGCCGACGCCTATAGTTTGTTTATTTTTTATTGTCATTTGTATTTCGCAGAAAAAGCGTCGGAGACGCTATACTTAGGACAAGCAATTATCCCGACCCTCTTCCGGAGATACCAAGATATTGGTGCCCGGTTAAAATTTTTATTTTGCTTTTTTATTTTATAGAGATATGACTGAAATATGAACGTGATAAGAAGCGTTGAAAGCCTACTCTCGCCATTCTCTTGTGTCTGTGAGAAAAAAATTTATGGCATTTTATCCTGCTTGGTGGTCTTAGTAAGTAGTTCTAAATTTCGGTCATACCTCTAAATATAAACCAAAAAACAAAATAAAAAATTTCAACCTGACAGTAGTATCATAAGATCTCCAAAAGCAGGTCAATTTAATAGCTTGACAGTTGCTCTACATGTAATGGCACCGACAATTTCCCATGAGTCAAGGAGTTAGGAAAATAAAAAAAATAATATATCAAAGATAAATAAATAAATTTTAATTGTTTTTTTAAGTGAATCTTTGAAAGTGGCTCCTTTTTTTTGTTGCATCAGGTTTCCTTTTTGTAAAAATTATCACAAATTAAAGTGATCGTGTTTTTGGCTCTCAACTGCCCCCCATAACAAATTTCTGCAAACGCCATCCTGTGAATCTAGTTGCTTTAAATAAATACCAAATTGCTAATAAGACGAAATAGAAAAAGAAAAAATAGCTAAAAACTAATTCGATTAACCTACCTAAAAACAGATAGAAAATAAACAGGGGTATTGCAGAAAGAAAAGCCAATGAGTTGTTAAGCAACTTTACTCGTTTCTATAATAAGTCATTATTTCTAATCTTTTTTAGGTATTTACTTAGACTAATTTTATTCTATATAAGACAAACATAGCCAACAAATCCAACTAATGCAACACGCCAACACAGATAACCGAGCTAATCAAAGATTTGGATGACGTTTTGGTTCTGGCTATATTCCACTTCGGTAAATTTCACCACGGCACATTCCAGCACGGTCAATTCCACCACGGTAGCCTATATTCCATCGCGATATATTCCACCACGATATCACACCATGTTGATTGTTGCTGATTTAGCACGCTATAAGTTCCCAAATACAGAGTACAGTAGTTGACAAGTACATTTATTACTCTAAACCTAAACCTCTCTCATCCTAATCTTTCATACTAACCCTAACACTTAACCCTGTACCTATAACCTAAACCTAACCCTAACCCATTAAACCTAACAAATCCCCGTAATGGAATTTACCCGTCACCCAAGTTTCAATCATTCTCGTGATTAGCGTGCCTTCAGCATTTTTGAGCTTTAAAAAAATATTTATTGAATATTCGTTAAATCTTTGTTTTTTTATTGTTTTTTCAAGATTGTTAACCAGCATGCTTTGTTTGTTTCGGCTTTGTTCTGCTCTAGTTGCGTGAATTTTTAAAGCGGGTTGTTTTATAAAGCAACCACACGTGAGTAAAGCATTTTTCAACATGATAGAGATGCTTGTTTAATTAAAATGTAATCTTAGATTACTTCTTAAAAAATAGAAATTTATTGTTTTTGAAATAATTAAAAACGAACTATATTTTTATAGAATTTTCGATCCCGGTCTCGGTCTCAAAAAAATTATCAGGTCTCGATTTCGACGTTTGTGGTCTCGACTACATCACTGGTTCACAAAAACAATTGTTAAAGGCAAATTCATTAGATTAGGATATCCATTCGGTTTATCTTCTGCAATAAGTCTATACTGTAGATATTGGTATAACTTTGAAGGTAAAAATAAAACAAAAGTCGACAAACCAATCTTACTCTCGGAAACTGAGTTGTTTTTCAAATGTTTGAAGTAAAAGAATATCTGTCTTACACTCTGCATTTTTACATATTTAGGTTTCTGATCTCCTTATTTTTTGAAAAAAAAGGTTTTCAAGCAACCACCACAATATGGAAAGTAAACTGTAAATGATAAAAATTGGAAAAAAAAGAGCGTGCTATGAATACAGATCTGCGGTAACTTCGGTTTTTTATACTTTTTTTTAGAATAGTGCATTCACTCAATTGAATCAAAGTATGTAGGCTACTAATCGATGCATGTTTTCCAAAGTAACTTAACTTATTTTTTTCTCTAACTTCGGATGGCAACTGCATGGATGATCTCAATAAACATTACTGGCTGGTGTCCTATTATGGATTCTTAATTCGAGATAAAAAAAATGTTAATCGCCCAATTTAATTTATATCTTGATATTTTCTTCTTCATTGCTTGAACTATTTATAAGTTAATTCAAAGCAAAAAATATCACCTGTCTTTGAATTTCCAGAGATAAACAAATTAAAACCGTGGCATATCTTCAGCTTGTCAGCCATAAAAAGCAAGCAAGGAAATCAAAGGCGATGTCTAAATGAGTATTGCCCAAGCCAACCCCAACTTAATGACAAAATAATACTGTCACCCTTTGTCTGGATTGTTTTAGCCTTTATCATGCCTCACCAAAAGTTTACATTTTTGAAGACGTTTTAAAACTGATATGTGTGCATATTATGCATTTTTTATTTATAATTAAAAAATCATGGAAAAATAAATACAGTATAAATAACTGAATAAGGTTTTATGCATATTTTTGTCATTTTTTGTCAAAAAAATGTGATCATGTTCACCACTATTCAGTTTATTTCAATTTCACGCATATTGCTCGTTAGTTATGAATATACTGTATAACATTAAATTTCTGTTTTAATAATGATTTTAACCGTCCCTGATGATCCTAAGCAGAGGTCACAGACTTTGGGGCAAAGAAACTCAAACGTTAAAATAAAAAAAGATTTTAGGGTCTGACAATTTAATTAGTTATTACAATAAATCACAGTATTTTATTTACAGGATTGCTAAATATCTGCTAGTAAATAGAGGAAACGAATTTTGCCCTTAATTAGTTATTTCCATTTTTATTCAATTTTAAGGCAGCTTTATTAGTTTCTAAATAGAAATACCCCGTCCACAACTTAAATATTCCGGGACTTAATGGGTTGAACAAAACATTTAACATAAAAGTTAGTATTATCGTCTTTAAATAAATGATAATTTAAATACTCTAACCACCTGTCGTAATGTGTCGGAGCGAGACTGAATTTCGACTGGCGTACACCAAGCCGCCGAGATTAAAGTGATTGCAAGAAGTAACTTGATCATAGCTTCTTTCTTCAACTGCTTTTATCCTTATCTACACCGCAAAAATAGAAAAGCTGCAAGTTGCTTTTTTGTCGATGACCTTGAACTGGCTATGCATGCCTTCTTATATACTCCTTTCTATCAGCTCTTGCGCAAGCAACGTCATTGAAGGAGCATTTGGTAAGTGAGTGATCAAGACGTTTATTTGAACAAGCTAAGCGTGCACTTCTGCGCTTTATCATAAACTATATTAAATGTACTTAATCAACAACAAAAATCGAACGATGCTTTTAATTCTACGATTGCTAAAATACCTTTTCAAGATTTTTTCATCACTTTTATATATTAAGTATTCTGTTTTGTTTCTTTTTTATCACCGTTTATACTTTGGAAACACTCCGAACTCATCATCTTCCGGTTGCTTCCAGGGTGGTAAAAGGATGTTTACGGGTTGGTAAAAAGATAGACCCTCTGCTCCAGAAGCGAAAGATTCTCGATAAATCAACCGTTTATAGACTTTTAAAAGATCTTATGCGGTTTTGGTATCTTGTGTATTAGAAGTATCTTGTGCTTCCAGCAGTAGTTCTTTGACCAAAGCGCAAACATTAATTGTTTATGTTCTTTTTTGAATTGTTTTTATTGCTGTTTGCCTGAAAATAAAATCAGAATTTAAAAAATGTTTTTACTTTTAAAAATCTTATTGAATAATATGACTGCTAATTTTTTTATACATTAACGTCAAATTAAGTTTATTTTGCAAGTTATCTTGTTTGATATTATCTATTTAAACATATTTAGTTTTATTTGTTAGTGATCGTAAGGATTTCTGACTTTGACCAAAAATAAATCCTATTTTCCTATACATTATTGAAAAAATTTACTGATATTTGCTAATTCATAAACTAGTGTTTACATAGGCCAACAATGTAGCGAACTCTGACTTAATTGTCCATAAATTTTGGTAACACATAATAAATAAATTTAGATTATAAGCCTGTAACAATAAATAGCGTTGAAGAAACGCGATTGGTTTATTTCACGGTGCGAGATCTTGACACCACTCAATGCCATGTTTAAACGTGTCATCCAGCACAAACTTATCCCGACGGTCGACCGCACCACAAAATGCAGATAGTATTTAGAGGCTCGAAAGCCAGAGAGCTACAATTTTGAACACATTGGAACAAGTTATTGAAGTGTGAATAAGATCGATATAATTTTTGAAATTTTAATTTTCACCTAAACACAATGAACAATAGTTACGCACATCTGCGTTTAGTTTTATGTAAAGCACATTGTAGGTTGGTCTTTTAAGATGTCTTCATTAGAGATTTTGATTTTAATTATTTTAAAATTTTTATATTATGGCACCTGGAAGCTCTAACAGTCGAAGTATAAAATTCAAATAAACTGTGACGGTCCTGCAGGTAAGTTAATAAGGACCAGCATCAATCCATGAAACGGTGTTTGGAAAACAGTGAGTGAGGTGCTGGTCCTTATTAACTTACTTGCCGGACCGCCACAGATTATTTGAATTTTACACTTCGACTGTTAGAGCTTCCAGGTGCCATAAGTTTAAAATTATAACATTAAATTTTGTAACTAAATACAAAATTTATTACAGTTTTGCTAGATTCTTAAAACATACCTTGTTATATTTACAGTTTCTGTAGACGTTTTTGTACTTAACGTTAAATACAGAACAAAAGGGTGATTGTGTAAGTAATAGCACAGTAAAGGTAAAAAGTTATTTTTTCTTTTTACTTGAATAGGCACTGCAGGGCCGCAAAAACTGTTTTGATTTATTACCGACCAGCAATCTTATAAAGGTAGGAAACTAATGATCTAACCGACTTTTTTTACGCTTGCTTTTATACCAAAATTTTCGGCAGCGTCGCCAAGTGGTTATCGGCAGCAAGTCCGAGTGATTAAGAGCGTTCTATTAATGGCGACCATAATCGACCTGCTCATGGTTCAAAACTTACTCTCGTAATTCTGTTGTGTCCTTGGAAAAGAAAGTTTACAGCACTTTCTTCGGCTTGGTGCTCATAGCAAATAGCTCTAAATTTTTTTCACATCTCTAAAGAAAAATAAAAAAATAAAAAAAAATTTCAATCGGACAGCATCAACATAGGTCGGTCAAAACAGGCTGAATACAAAAGCGGAAAAACTAAAGCGTGTAGCAAAAAGCGCAATAGAAACAAAGCCGAAAGACTCCTTAGACTAGCGTAAAACAATCCGCCTAAACGAAAAATTTTTATGATTTGCGGAAAAAAATTGCTGTTGAAATACTTCAACCTTTTAGTTTGAAAGATTGATAGCGGTCGAGAAAAAGCACGTCAAAAGCGGAATTTTCTGTTGCGCTTTTGAAATTACGCTTTCCGTTTGTTTTCAGTCTGAGTCGATTTTATCTTGGCACATAAGAAAGTAAGTCGGGGTAATTGATTGACGGTTGCCCTATCCATAGCACCTCCGCTGCTTTTCTGCAAATCAGTAGGATAAAATAGAAATAGAAAACGAGGTAAGCAGCATTACTTTTCAAAGTTACAACAAAACTTATTTTGGTAGATCCTTTTACTCGCACGTCAGGGTGTTCGTATTAAGTTATTCGATTGACTTTTTCAGTGTAGGAAAGTCAGAAGTAATTTCCTGCTCACCTTTTTATATTTGTAAATCTATTAAATAAACTTCTAGATTTGAAAAAGTTTAAAAGAAGTTCTAGAGAAATATGTACCAGGCTGCTATAAAAATCCTTTGAATCAGTTTTTCTGATTTTTCTTTTTCGTTAAACCGTCAGTGTTTAAGAACGACTGACTTATCTTGTAACTTTTTTTGGTCAATGTTTAAAACATAATTTGAATATAATAAAATAAGCACAAGACATAAATCATTTTAAGAATATTTAACTACTGTTTTAATTATGTGAAAATGGCAGCTGAAAGTTTTTCTAACTAGCATCAATATATGTAAAAACAATTCAATACTGAATAATGTAATCATATTTAAATGACCTTTAATATTTATACGAAGCAGTAGAATGGGAAACTTACAGGTGATCAATTTAAAAGTTTGCATTAGACTAAGTAATGTAAATTTAAATGGATATTATACAAATTTTGAAATTTTTATACACAACACTTAAAATGGGAGTTTTACAGCTGAAAATTTGTTTTATATGCTTTAGATTATTATGTGTACATAATGTTTGTTTTTGGATCTTATTATCTTAACTTACACTATGTATGGGAATCAACCAGGAGAATATTTTAAAAGTTTTTAAAAAATAACTTCTTTATCTTCTTTATGACAGCTCATGAGCCGAATTTACAATTCATTTTAATTTCAGTGAAGTGGTTCGCAATTTTTCTCTTCCTTTTTACCATTTTTTTAGACTTGGCAATTATTTTTCCAAAGATAAAAAAAGATTTACGGACAGCTTTGTTGGAATTGAAATAAGTTTTTTATGAAAATTATAAATATTAGGATTAACGTTTGTTAGCATTTTCTCATTGAATGTCTCTCATTTAATTCCTATATTAATCACAAAGCTGAAACAATGCAGGAGCAGATGAAGTAAGTTGAGCAACTTTTTTCAAACATGTTTTACGAACACGAATTTAACTTTAAATGAAAACGGTATAAAGTCTAAAGCCATCCACGTTGACTCTTATTTAATGAAAATTTTTTTCTTATTGTTAGTACTTGATGTGATAGCATTGTTTTTGTAAAAACTGCTCAACTTACCCATTCGTTTTTTTATTGGGTAAGTTGAGCTAAATTGTGGAGTAAATTGAGCAACAATGATATGTCATTAAAGTTTTATTAGGTTGTTCAAAAACTAATGGCCGTTTCAGGTGGGTATTTTAAAATTCTGAGTTTATGCGGGACCCATTTGTCAAACTTTTTTTGATCTTCCCGAAATGTTTCTGATGATCGGGCAAAGTTGAAATGTTGACACCAAGTCACAAAGAAATTTCCCTGACACTTGGTGGTGGGTTTTGCTCGACAATCGCTCTCAAATCTTTATTGCGAAAAAGGGTCCATCCCCTACCGTTTTCATCTTTGAGGGATCATTTTTACCATGACATTTTTGAAACCATCTCACTACTCTTCTTTCAATTGTTGTCCTTTCTCATTATATCTTATTGATGTTTGCGTAGTTTGAGCAGCAATGTTGCCGAGCTTGAACTCATACAAGAAAAGTAATTGCAATTTTTTTTTTTTTTTTGTTTAAAATTGTAAACTTTACTGCTTATGAAACGAGTCGTAGATAAAATTAGTACAAAAGTATTCTTGAGCACTTGTAGATAATTCATCATGCTTACTGTTTACCTCAAATACGGAAAACGTTCAATAGTAATACCAGTGGCGCATCCAGAGGGGAGTGGTAGGTGCGTTCCGCCCCGGGCGGCAGTTTTTAGGGGACGGGACTTTAAGTGCGCAATTACCAGCAGAGCAACTTGGCGTTCCGTTTCAATCAACCTTAGTTTGTGGAGATCGTTGTCTGTTATTTCGGGTGAGGTGAATTTTTCCTTGTAAAAATGAATTAAGCATTTCTAGTGTAGTTACAAAAATACAATTACTGTATATACCCATGTACAATACGACTTCTTAAAATCTAATTTTCAGTTCGATTTCTCTGTGGGAACCTGTTCTCCTGGAAATTAATTAAAACACAGATTTACCTCCAAACTAAGGGGCTCAGCTTACAACGATCTCATATAAAACTTGAGGCATTAAAGGGATTTCTGGTTAAGAACATAGAAAAGTTAGTAAATAATGAAGTTAACTATGCCAAAACAGTTTGTGATGATTTAGGTATAGTCATGGAGCGCCGGCATCGGAATAGAAAGAAGAAACACATTTTTGGAGACGAATCACAAGATTCTGGATTGCCATATGATATTGAATTAAGAACAGAAATGTTTTCTTCATTGGATAGAGTGATTCAAGAAATAAATTCAAGATTTCAACAGCTTCATGAACTTGCTGAAAAATATGTTTTACTTACTCTTACATATCTTATTAATGATCACTATGAATGTCAGCTTAGTCAGCTAGATCATGATGACATTGATAAAGATGAGTTCCTAGTAGAAAGAAAAAGACTTCATCATTTTATTGCTGTTGCTACTAATCATAGTGAAACAAATGCGTGGAAAGAAGACCCATTATAGCTATTACAGTTTATTAATAAATATAATCTTGCAAATTCAATTCCAAATATAATAGTAATGCTACCAATTTTCCTAACTATTGCTATCAGTGTTGCTACCTGTGAGAGGAGTTTTTCTAAATTAAAACTTAAGGTTTACTATGAGCTCCTTAAGAATGAGAAATCCTGTCATATTGTCTATAGAGACACAACTTACAGATGAAATAGATTTTGACAATGTTATTGACAATTTCGCTAACAGAAAAGCAAGAAAAGCTTTTTGTAGAAACAAATGATAATTTTGCACTGATTAAAATTAAAAGAAATCATTAATGCAGAGGTGCAAAAACACGGTGGCGCACTCGCACCGCGCGACCAGAAGATTTGCCCATGCGACCGTAATTTGCAATGTTCTCAGTATAATAATCATATGTCGAAGGCATAAAACTTTTCACATAACTATCCCTTAACATTGTAAAATTGACTTGACGAGGTGGAAATAATATACGACTTAAATGTGGCTAGTTTAACTATGTTTGAAAAACTGAATAGTTCATCAGAAGAACGGCAGGCAAAGTGCATCTAATTTGGATAGATTTTTATCAGCTTATTAACTTTACTGAAAGACGCAACCTGGCTTATACTCTAAATGAAAATAAAAACAATGTAGTCTACGTAGACGCTGCTACGCTTAACTGCATTTAAGTAGGCAGCCAAAAAAGGAAAAGACGGGTACATGGTGTGCTGAATGCAAAGTATCATTTTACTTAGATAGTTGCTTTCGAGATCATCATTCGTTGAAAGAGTTCAAAAATAAATACAAAAAGATACTTAAAAAAAGTTGGAGACATAAACAATTAGTAAGAAAAATGTGTCATCAAATTAGTTAAGGTGTCCTATAAAGTTTGCCCAATTTTTCTCCCAATTATGATCACATTTTTAATAATGTTTTACAGCTTCTGTGCGAATTTAGCACGTTTTCAGGTTAAATAAAAAGGAATTTTCTTTTAAACGTAATTTAAAAAATTTAATTTTAATGGATAGACTTTAAAAGTAAGCAAACATATCGTTTTTATTTATTTATTGCAAAATTATAAGCAATTTCATTTGTAATAAATTGCATATTTCATTTCAAAATTAATTGCATTTTATTACATTTGGCGTATGAATGATGTATGTGCTACTAAAAATTTCTATGCGCTACTAAAGTTAACAAAAATTTTTGCACCCCTGCATTAATGAGTTATTAATATTTTTTAAAAGGATTTAATTCAATTTCAAATGATAAAATTAGCTAATTGTGTTTGAATGTAGCTTTTTTTGTTTAATTTTAAAATGTTACACAGAGAAAGATACTCGTATTTCATTTCAATTATGCAATTCAATTTTCACTTAATAAAAAATAGTAAATATGTATTGTGTTATTGTAATGTTTCTGAGGAGGGGTGGTAAACTTGAGGATCGCCACGGGCGGCAAAGACCTTAGATACGCCACTAGGTAATACTAATTTTAAACATAACGCCTGAAACGGCCATTATTTTCCAAATGAGCTAATATTTTAACCCATTTTAATTCAATAAGTCTTGCGATAGACAAATAACTTCAATATTTTTGATTTTTGCTTTTATAGTTATAATGATGTAAAAGATGGTTAGAACAGGTTTTTTTCAACTACATTAAAACTTTTTTAGTATCCACACTAAAGCCCTGGCAACTTTATTTTAACCTTCAATTAGTAATGGATTTTGGACCTTATAGATTGTTTAGCCTAAAATTTAACTATAACAAAATCTTCTGCTGGTCACAAAGATTTATTTATATTAGTTGAGTAACTGCTCAATTAACCCCAAGAGCAATTGTCCAACTAGCCCCATTTTTGCTATTTTAAAACAGCGTCTTTTACAAAAAAAATTGCTGAAAAACGTTTGTCTCTTAATTGCTAAAAAACAAGGTAAAAATTAGATTTATTTATACAATGTCATACCGAGGATTTTTAAGAGGGGACCATACAACCACAACCAAATGTGTTTAGTGGAAGATTTAATTGGTAGTAAAAAAAAGGTCTTCACTTTGAATCGGTACCGGAATTGACATATTTTGTCGCAAAAAGAAGTGTTTTCTAAAAAAAGAGGGATTCTTCAATTTAAATCAATCATGGATTTTATGATTTTCGTCTCTGAAGACTAGGGATCTCTGGAAAAGCAAAAAAAGTGAGTCTGTACATTGAATCTTTTTTTCCTGCCCAAAAGGTCTCCAAGAAGGGTAATGGATCTCTAAAAAGAGGGACATGGCACAATGCTCCCCCTAAATATCTAAGCCATAAAGCAATTTTTAGCTATCGCTTCTAGTCTATCGCTGCTAGTGTATCTAAGCCATAAAGCAAATTTTAGCTATCGCTTCTAGTTTTTACTACAAACAAAAGTTTTTATTGTTAGCAACTATATTATTTCTAAGCATAAAAATTTTAAAATCTCAACCTTTACAGAAAAGAGCAAAAAGCTGATATAACTCTTACATTGGCGCGAAAAAAATTTCAGACATGTCTAATAATGTCCTAGAACAAATTGTAAGTCAAGTAAATGCGTCACCTTTTTATGCAATTTAATTGGACGAATCTACTGATATTGCAGGCCTACCGCAACTTTTAGTTTTTGTTTGGTTCGTCAACGGAGGTGAAGTTGTATAAGACCTTTTGTTCTGCAATACCCTTAAGTTGCATTGCAGAGGTGAAGACATTTTTAATAGTCTTGATGGATTTTTCCACAATAATTTTTTATCTTGGGAAAACTGCGCTGGAATTTGTACCGATGGTGCAGCAGCATGCATCGGAATCAATTCCGGAGTTGTAAAACGAATCAAAGATAAGGCACCAATCGCACAATGGACACATGGTTTTTTACATAGACAAGCTCTTATGGCCAAAAATTTATCTGAGGAACTGCATGATACATTGAATGCAGTCATAAAATGTGTAAACTATATAAAAGCAAGACCACTTAACCAAGGTTTGTTTTCATCTTTGTGTGATGAAATGGGCGCAGATCACACAGGATTACTCTTGCACGCAGAAGTGCGTTGGTTATCACGTGTCCGGGTTCTCAAGCGAGTTTTTGAATTGTGTGAAGAAATAATTTTTTTCTTGAATCAACAAAAGAATGTCTCCTTAACAGAAGGATTTACTCAAGAAAAATTCGTTGCTAACATTGCTTACATGTCGGATATATTTCGCTCGTTAAATTGTCTGAATGAATCTATGCAGGGACCTGAATTTACAGTGATTGATCACTCTGCCAAAATTATCGCTTATTATAAAAAACAAATTTTGTGCAGACATACATAAAACGAGAAGAGTTTGATATGTTTCCTGATTTGAAAAAATATCTTGTAGGAAAAGAAGTGAATATCAAAAACACTATAATTGAACACCTTGAGAAGCTGACAAAAAAACTGAACAATATTATGGTGATACTGTGAAACCAACTAATGATCACGACTGCACGACTGGATAATCAATCCTTTTGTTACAGCAGATTTGCCAGAACTATTTTTACGAGTCGCGGAAAAATTTACCGATATGATAGCTGAACCACTAAACCGAATAACTTTTAATTCTTTTAAATCAAAACATCCAAAGTGTCAGCAAATCTTTTCTTTTGGGCTTCAATGTGATCAACTTATCCAATCGTACCAGTGTTTGTGATCAAACAGTTAATCCCATTTGCAACTAACGTGGCTTTACGAAGCAGCATTTAGTCCTATGAGAGTGCAAAAAACGAAACATAGAAATTGATTGGATATTGAATATGATTTACGATTGTACATCAGCAAAACCACTCCAAGATTTCAAAAGCTGGTGAATAGAAAACAACTACAATCGTCCCATGTATTATTATTAATCCGTTTAAACGCGTTTTTATCAGTCTGTGTAATTACTGTAGTTTGTTCAGTTTACCATCTATAGCTATTAACATTTTAAATTTGTAGTTGAATCATTTTGTATTTGCTTGGGTTCGCGTGTATTGGTATTGTTAATAAATTCTTTAAGTATCTCTCTTTTTGTGACATTTTAAAATTAAACAAAAAAAGCTACATTCAAACACAATTAGCTAATTTTGTCATTTGAAATTGAATTAACCCATTATGGCCGAAAGTTTAAAAACAATGCTAAAACCACAAAACTTGGCAGAACACCCCAGTAAACATTTTTCATCTAGCCAACTTTGGCGAAAGGCAGTTTTCCAGTAGCAGAAATGTTGGCAAGATGATGGCGTCCAAAGTTGGCCCAGAGTCGATTGCACCAAAATCACATTTTCCGTCAACACTGATAAACAACGCTTTGCCAGCGTTTAGCCAACATTGAAATTCCAGACGTTGTAGAGAGTTGGCTAACTATGAATGACCAGCGCATGCTACTGCGTTGGCCAACGCTGGCCAGATGATGAATGTTTACTGGATTATTTATATGCTATAAAATATGTACTGTGCAATTTTCTTATGAATCGAATAAGTAGAAACGAAAATATAGACATGTAGAAAAATCTACACACAGGCCTTCCAGGTATAAAAACAACAAATATAGAAACAACAAATATAAAAACAACAAAGTTTATTCTAAAAATAATAAGTATATACAGCATTTAAATAATTGACATTAAATATTGTTTTTAAAAAAGCTTATGTATTCATATGATACGCTTCAAAGCATTTAGGATGTAGGCCTACATTACATTTTCGGCAAACATATGACGCTCTACCCTTGCATTGTTGGCATAGTTTTGCTTGAGAGCAAGGGGCAATCAAGTGATTTTTTCCATCAAATCTTACGACTTCAGTCAGTTTTGAAGTGACTCTTCGTTTTTGAATGCAAGGTTTTCCAAATGATTTGCCTGAATGAAAGGTTTTCTAATTGATTTGCAGTAATACAGAGTGAGGGCTTCAATAAACTGGTAGTGGTGTAGCGGTTTGGGTAGTGTAGATATAAGTTTATTATATTATATTGCTATACACTACTACCATTCACTTACTACATTGATTAAAAGTCCAAGGAATTAAATCTTTTAGTTTCTTCAAGTACTTCCAGCAGTTTCACTCTTTATTCAATTTTATTACAGATTAATTCGTTTAGCGATTAACCACGTTAACAGTTAATTTCCCAAAAATAATAGCAAGCCAAAATCAAAATCCAGTGACCAAAAAGCAACAGATTATTGCAATCGTTATCTGAATTCCTTCTCTTTTACTCCACACGTCGCCAGTCAAAGTAATAATCTCAAATGAGAAGAAAAACGCTTCTTATTTTTTTACACGTTTATCAGATAAAGCTAGATTGTGACGTGCTTTTCGAGCTACAGTGGGTCATTGAAATAATCTTTCTTTTCATTAATTGATAGGCATTATTTACCGTAACTGATAGAAGATAAGAAAATATGGCCCAACACCACTTTTTTTGTCGCATCTTTATTCTGTACGTGCTAACTGCCTGATCCATAACATCTACATATCCCATATGAGCATTGTATAGTTGAATACATGCTGGCTGAGGTACCTTTATAATTTTTTTTCCTTTTAGTCATAACGCCGGGCAGATTTCATTATTGTTGAATCAAAATTTGACACAGCAGTAATTTCTTTGTTATCTTTCCATTCCATTAATAAGATACCATCGCTCATTCTGTAATCTACAGCTCCTCGTGGTTGATGTTTCAAAAACTTTTTTTCAGATATTGGGCACTTGTCACTCCTATTATCTCTACATGTTCCTGTTGCAAGATATCCTCGCGAAATCAGTTCTTCCATGAGGGAAATACTTGTAAAATAGTTGTCAAAAAATAATACGTGATTAAGGTTTAATGGTAGATTTGCTTTTGCAATCAATGTTAAAACAATATTTCCTCCTGAGGCAATGTTTGGAACAGTATCGATTTTTTTCGTTTTCTTTTTTTTATCAATATAGAGATCAAATGAATGTAAATATCCTCCGTTTGAACACAACGCCAACATTTTGTATCCAAACCAGATAGACTTTCCACGAGTAAATTGTTTAGCAAAATGTTTTCCAAAGTAAGGAATCATACTCTCATCTATTGCTAAGTATTCAGGGAATCCTCCATCCTTTATAAATTTTCGTTGAAGGTTATTCATTAGTGGCCTCAACTTGGCAGCACGATCTTCTGTTGATACCGTGTTGTCCTGGAAGTGTAAATGATGCATTATGTCTAGAAACCGATTTCTTCGCATGCTATTTGAAAGGAGCTTGGGAACATGATCTTCTGAAACCTAATATTTTTTCTTGTTTGGCAATGGACAGATTGCAGAAAGAAGCATGCCACCAATGAAAACTTTTAACTCATTTACTGTAACTCCTAATTTTCTTTTTTTTCTGAGAGGCATATAAATTTGTTTCAATTGCTATTTCAGTAAAAAGGTTTTCATCAAAAAATAATTCAAAAAAATTTTGAGGGCTTTCCGCTAATGAGGCTTCTTTAGATAAAGACGTTGTTATGCATGATTGTATCGTATACTTGGGGTTTCTCTATTTTCATGCACCCATCTTCTTTTCCTCTTCTTTTTGGCTTCTGTGGGTATTATTTCATCCTTTTCACCTTCATTGTCTTCATCCTGTTCAATATGAGCAGGAGCTAAAAGCAGAAATCTACTAAGTCTTTCACTAGTTCCTTCTGCTTCTTCATCCGACTTGTCGCTGTCACCATCTGACAGCTCATTGATGTCTGGTAAACCCATCACAATATCGCCATTGGTGTCTAGGTCCTCCAAAAGACTTGCTACTTCCTCTGTATTCATCCTAAAGAATAAATTGTCTTCAATATCAAGCAACAATTTCAACAAACCAGTCAATATATAAAATGAAAAAATCTTGGAATAATAACATTACTTACAATAATACGTTGCTAATTACTATTCAAATAGTTTTACCCAGTAGGCTATAATTGGCCCTACACATTTATTTTACCGGAATGTAGATAAAAAGGTATGTGCCAATGGCTTACATGAAACTTCAGTCATTACTTTCCGTAGAAAATTAAAAAAACTTATAGTTAGTAAATATGACTCAATGATCCTGAGATGTACGTAAGCCCTGAGTGTAGAAATTTCTACATGACAAGTTTAAATCAATGCTATAACCTATTATTAAATATATTCATTAAAAATAACTTATAAACTTGTAAATAAACATCTTATAAGAATTTTTATAACTTTGAATATGAAAAATATAATTGGATAATTACTAATAGTCTAAATTGTATTCACCGTCGAGATGTGCGCCAATTTGCTGCCGACATTATTAATGCAATTCATTCTAGTTTAAACAAATATGACTGAACACGTTTCAAACTTTTTCTGAACAAGAACTAGACTCCATTAAACACGTAAACATAATTGTTACGTAATAATTAATGATTTTTAAAAAATTAGAGAGGTTTTTGTGGAATGTAGAAATATCTATACACCAGCACTGTTGGGTAAAAAAATAATAATAACTCATTAATGATTTCTTTTAATTTTAATCAGAGACTAAGATACAGACGCCCGTTTGTGCCAGGTGCGCGGAATCTCTTGGACAACCTTGCCAGACTTGGCATCCGCGCTTCTGAATGGACAAATTACAAATGGAAAACGGAGTACTGTGAAAATGCTTCCAGGCTCCGTGCTTTTGTGCACGAGACCGGTGCCAGGCCTGTTGGGATGGGCTTACCCCGAGCAGCTTGGGTTAAGCTCAACCGCCTGCGGACTGGTGTTGGGCGATTCCATTCGTCCATGCACAAATGGGGTCTCGCTCCTTCACCGAATTGCGAGTGTGGCGCCTCTGAGCAAACCGCAGACCATGTACTAACAGCGTGCCCTATACATCGGGCACCACATGGAGCACGAGGTCTGACGGTTTTGGATGACGAAACTCGATGTTGGCTTAATGACATCACTGCCAGCATCTGATCAAGGCAGTGCAGCAGTCTGGGGTAGTAAAAGGATAAACCCTCGGCCCCAGTCCTGTTTGTGTCTGACCTGGAGTGGATACCCTTCAAACGACGACGACGACGACGAGTGCAAAATTATCATTTGTTTCTACAAAAAGCTTTTCTTGCTTTTCTGTTAGCGAAATTGTCAATAACATTGTCAAAATCTATTTCATCTGTAAGTTGTGTCTCTATAGACAATATGACAGGATTTCTCATTCTTAAGGAGCTCATAGTAAACCTTAAGTTTTAATTTAGAAAAACTCCTCTCACAGGTAGCAACACTGATAGCAATAGTTAGGAAAATTTGTAGCATTACTATTATATTTGGAATTGAATTTGCAAGATTATATTTATTAATAAACTGTAATAGCTATAATGGGTCTTCTTTCCACGCATTTGTTTCACTATGATTAGTAGCAACAGCAATAAAATGATGAAGTCATTTTCTTTCTACTAGGAACTCATCTTTATCAATGTCATCATGATCTAGCTGACTAAAGTGACATTCATAGTGATCATTAATAAGATATGTAAGAGTAAGTAAAACATATTTTTCAGCAAGTTCATGAAGCTGTTGAAATCTTGAATTTATTTCTTGAATCACTCTATCCAATGAAGAAAACATTTCTGTTCTTAATTCAATATCATATGGCAATCCAGAATCTTGTGATTCGTCTCCAAAAATGTGTTTCTTCTTTCTATTCCGATGCCGGCGCTCCATGACTATACCTAAATCATCACAAACTGTTTTGGCATAGTTAACTTCATTATTTACTAATTTTTCTATGTTCTTAACCAGAAATCCCTTTAATGCCTCAAGTTTTATATGAGATCGTTGTAAGCTGAGCCCCTTAGTTTGGAGGTAAATCTGTGTTTTAATTAATTTCCAGGAGAACAGGTTCCCACAGAGAAATCGAGCTGAAAATTAGATTTTAAGAAGTCGTACTGTACATGGGTATACACAGTAATTGTATTTTTGTAACTACACTAGAAATGCTTAATTCATTTTTACAAGGAAAAATTTACCTCACCCGAAATAACAGACAACGATCTCCACAAACTAAGGTTGATTGAAACGGAACGCCAAGTTGCTCTGCTGGTAATTGCGCACTTAAAGTCCCGTCCCCTTAAAAACTGCCGCCCGGGGCGGAACGCCCCTACCACTCCCCTCTAGATACGCACTGTCCATACTCAAGCCCTGGCAATTTCATTTTAACCTTCAATTAATCCAACTAAGTAATAAATTTTGGACCTTATAGATTGTGTAGCCTGAAATTTAACTATAACAAAATCTTCTACTGGTCACAAAGATTTATTTATAATAGTTGAGCAACTGCTCAATTTATACCAAGTGCAATTGCCCAACTTGCCCCATCTTTGCCATTTTAAAAAAGTGTCCTTTACAAAAAACTGCTGAAAAACTTTTGTATCTTATTTGCTAGAAAACAAGGTAAAATTTAGATCCATCAAATAGTGGCATACCGAAGATTTTTAAAGAGGGCTGCCATACGACCACAAATAAATATGCTTAGTGGAAAAATATACTTAAATGGTAGTAGAAAATGTCTTCATTTTGAATCGGTCCCGGAATTGATATATTTTGTTTATGTATATATTTAATGTTCCGTCCTTAGTTCCGTTGTGTGTCTATTGTGTAAATAGTTATTTGTTTGCCTCTCGTGCTTCGATTAGTCTTTTTTGTTTGAAACAATTACTTAATCGTTTGAAAACTTGTGTTAGAAGTAATCGTGTTCCACTGTATTCAAAATAATGTTATATCATTTAATTGTTTGTTTTTATTTAGAGTTACCAATAAATTATTTCTTAAATCGTGCCTTTTGTAACGTGATGAGTGACATTTGCTAACTGATAAATAATTTGCTTACTAATTTACTGATTAATCTATTTTCTGGTTTGTTTAGAGCTCGTTTATTTCGAATATATTTACCCTGATGATCAGGTGGTTGGCGAAATTAGGGTGAGCTTGTTAGGTTGCTAATTTAGACACGCATTTAAGCCAGATCTGTCTCTTGTTCAAATTGGTCTATACGAGTTGTTGGCTTGCTCGTGTATATGCATTGAGAAAGTCTATGATGCGCCTTGAACTCGGAAAGTTGATTTAAACATATTAGCTCCGGCCAGTGACAATAGAAATGTTCTACAAGTACAAGGGTGGGAAAATCTTTTAGCGGATTTAGAAGATGATTTTGTCCACGGAGCAAATTATTTTTTGAATAAATACAGGGTGTCCCAGAAGTCGCGCACTATGTAAATTTAATAATTTATTTTTTATGTTCCAGATATGAGTGAAAAACTAACTATACAAGAAAGAGTTAAATTGGTTTTTTTGTTTGCGAACGCTGAAGCAACATACCGCTCCGTAGCTGAAAAATTTAACCGTACTTATCCTGAGCGAGAAAAGCCATTGAGCCATATTATTGTTATCCGCATAATTAAACGTTTTCAAGAAATTGGCTCAGTTGCTGGCCGAACAGAGCAAAAGACAGTTTTATAAAGAGAATTGATGCATATATCAATGCAGAGGCTGAACAATTTGAGCATCTGTTATGATTATTATTAACAAAATTGTTATTCATATGTAATTTTAAAAAATTTACATGATGCGCGACTTCTGGGACACCTTGTAGATCATCAATATAAATTAAAAATAAATTGTATCACGTAATTTTATTGCTTGTCAGAAAAAAAAGCTTTATTTCCGTAAATAAATAAATTAGTGTATTTAAAAAAGCGAATCATAATTAGCAATTTTAGTTAAGTTAATAAAATTGAAACGCAATGAGCTACATTAGTAAACCAATAAATAATAGGAAAATCAATTTATGTTGATTGAAGATGATTCGTTCACGAAATGAAGATGGACGAATAGAACGATCGAGACTCATTTACTTTGGTTCTGAAAAGTAAAAATTGTTTCAGTTTTTTTGAGATAAATTTACTTCAGGAGGTAAGCTTTTTTATTCTTTAGAATAAACTACTATAGAATAGAATAAACAACAACTGCAAAATATTCAAATCAATATGTATTTTCCAAATTATATTTTGCTCATTTACTATCTGGAAACAGAGCAGATTTTAATTATGACTCAATTTTATATTAACAATAATACCGGATTTGTGCACAAACTTGGTAATCTTGTTTGATAAAAAGGTAAAATATGCAGAAATGGTTAACAATCAAACGTTTTGTACATAAGGTTTAAGACCAAACTATATAATGCTTTGCTCTAAATAATTAACTGAAACTTTTAAATGTAGAAAAAGAGTTTTATTGTATTTGGAAAAAAATTATGCTATCAATTTTAACGACATTAACTTGTCCGTGCACATTTACAACAAAAATATGAACTACCGGAAAAACGAGGATGTCTACATCCGGGAACCTTGTAAGGCCAATCACAAACGCCAAGAGCTGGATTGAAAACTGTTCCAGGAGCACATGGCATAGTGTAGAGATATCCGTTGGAGCACTAAAATCATACAACACATTTCCTTAGCATTGTAATATTCGAAAAAACTTAGTTTAGAGAAACAAGCTGTAATGCAGGACCGTAATAGGCTTAACCGAGACCCCCAAAAACTCGAATCGATGCCAGAATATAATTTTTCAAAAACTAGATGAACACCAAAAGAAAACAGTTCTGGACTTGCTGGGAAACTACATTCAGGCTATAAAAATCTCTTTTTTTCTATTAGTTTTTTATTAAGATTTTCATCAATGCATTAAATTGGCTTTTGTTGAGAGTAGCTTTTCAACTAAAAAAGTACTATTTTTCTTTTGGCGCTCTTTAAAAAACCCTTGAACGGGGCTCCAACGAGGTGTTTGTAGGGAGGCTGTGCCAGTCCTCCTGTAACGTCACAAGTTCCTGAAAAAAGTGAAAAATAATCACATGGAAAATCTTTAAAATTTAACCTGGTTTACTGATAATCTAAAAGATGTTTCGCACAAATGATTTTGGCTTCAAACTTTTAAATGGTGAAAACCGATCAACATAGAAAACTAATGTTTGGTTTAACCAATGCAGAATCTATTGTTTTTTTCTATTTAACATATTTCTATTGTCCAATATTTGTAGAAGAACGTTGTAACCAAAAACTGGCAAAGTTAATTAATTAGTTTAGACACCGTTTAAAACATTTTAATATTTTTGGCTAAAAAGCCTTATTTCTTTTATTTTTAATAATTTTGTTAAGTTCGGTTTTAGAATTAAATATAAACAGGCAACACGTCGCGAAAAGATATTGTGACCAACAAAATCTTTAATGATTGATCAAAATATTAATGAATCAAAAATATTTTATGCAGTTTATGATGGAATGAGTTAAAATTCCAATACGTCCTCTAATAAACTACATGTTTCGCAGAATATAGGGTTTACCATCTAATCTGAAAACCAACAACACCTTGTTAAAAAAACGAAATTTAAACTAAATCATGAATTCCTGCAAGCTGATTTCCAAAACTAATTATCACTAAAAATAGAATAATACCTTGACGAAAGTTTCAAAACGCTGGAAAAAGCTGTTTATAATTTTCAAGAAATAAATGATAGAAGAACTTAATTAGAAAACATATTAATTAGAGGAACAAAAGAAA
Source organism: Diplosoma virens (assembly GCA_963680785.1). Lineage (NCBI taxonomy): Eukaryota > Metazoa > Chordata > Ascidiacea > Aplousobranchia > Didemnidae > Diplosoma > Diplosoma virens. Next base: position 42,205,114 of record OY796886.1, on the reverse strand, counting down.
TTCAATTTTAAACGATAAGAAGAAAAATATTTTGTGTTTTAGGTAAAATTAATGAAGAATATTCAAATAAGAAGATATCAGTAGTATTAAAAAGCAAAAAACAAGTTAAGCACACTGTAAATTTTGATTTTGGATATTTTTTGGCGTGGAAATTAACAAACTTATGGATGAAAATTTTAAAAAGATTAATTTTTATCATTTTTTGCCTGTTACATTTCAGAAGAGATGGTAATTTTCATGCAACGAGAATGCGATTATACAGTATATTTAAAATGGTTGTTTCCATCATACGTGTTGTCACAAACAAGCAAACATCCTTGAGGGTGGAAATTAACATGCTTAATTTTTTTCAAAGTTTACTTGTCTATTTCTAGATTTGTTATCATGAGCAGATTCAATCAATTAGCATTTTACTGCCGGCAACGTATCGGTATACGTTTTAAATTTAAATTCGAATTTAAAGATGTTGTTTTAAATTAAAGAAAAAGTTTTGCAAGTACTTTTAAATTAATTTAAAACAGCATCTTTCTTGAAAAATTATGGTATTTACGTGGCAGAATGCAAATTTTGCAAAGTGCAATACGTAGGAACAAACAAAAAATAAATTTTCTACCCGATGGAAAAACCACCGCTCATTCTGGAACAAATTTAACGTTAAGGGTGAACAATGACCGAGCTGCTCTCCTTAAACATTTTTTGTAAATTTCATTTCGACGTTGTTAATGCTAAACCTGATATCATAGAATGCTTTATGTTTATATTTGTAGAACAACCGGATAAAATTTTATTGGATTGATGTGAAAATAAACGGATTAATTAAATTATTTGAATGCTAAAATTAATATTAATAGAATTTTCTTGTCTTATAATTGTGATTGAGCTTTAAAGTCGTTTATTTGTTAACTATCGTTCAAACTGCACACTGTGAGGAAACTACGTGGGAGTTGGTGGTTTTTGATTTCACTACAGTTTTTAAAGTTCGCGTTTCTTCATTTCCGTTATGTAATTGGTAATCATGACGTCAGCTGCAAAAAAATTTTTTTTTACACTTGTACTAATAATTTATGTTTGTAAACAAACTCTTTCTGTCTACATGAATTAGGTTTACGAAAAGTGATAAAAATCGATTCTAAGGTAGACAAATAAAAGTCGGATCTTGCTTTCGAAAGAATAAAAATTTGGTCGTCCTTGTAGTGAGATGCACATTTTTGGTTGTGTGACAAATCATTTGTTTAAATAAGAAAATATCAGTAGTATTAAAAAGCAAAATACAAGTTACCCAGTGGTTTTGACAAAATATGCAAAAATAAAAGCAAAAAATTTTGTGCTATAAAGAGAACCAATTATGTGTTCATTTGACTTTAACATCACTATAAAGATTTCACTGATTACTCTATGCCTATATTCTAACGATGATCATTTATCATTGGCAACATAGTTTTCGTTATCATCATTGCTAGAAATTTCAAGTGATGCCTGAGTGAAAATTTTTATATAATTGTTGTTGACCCTTATAACTTTGAATTTTTGGCTGGATTTTTGCATTTCTTGTCAAAATTAACGGGTAAGTTTGTTCTATTGGTTTATTTCCTATGATTAAAAAACTAAAACTTTTTTCACAATTGATTGGTATTTCATACTACTTTTGTTTTTAAATTTTACTCAAATATTCTTTAAGAATTTTCTTTTTTTATTGCTTGATATTCGCGCATTTGGTTAAAATTAAAATTATTAATTTTCTTCTTTTACTGTCTAAACTTTTTTCTATTTGCTTACGTTACTCTTTGGATTACTGTCATCCAGAAATTTTTTCAAACACAGCATTTGCTTTTTACAATTATAACGTTTTGAAACATCTGTTGAAACATCTTAAATAAGTGCATCTACTGGTGGTTAACCAGTGTCGTGCAAAAGAAAGGCCAAAAATATCTTTTTGCTTATTAAAACAGGCTTTTAAAGAGAAATCTTGAAAAGTGTAAAATGATAAAAATTTTTATTCCTTTTTCGACAAAAAAATCTTTAGGCATTTAGAATTTAAAACAGAGGTTTCCTAACTGGAGTGCATGAACCCCCATTGCATCCCAGGGGGGTCGCAAGATGCTTCCGAAAATCGAAACTAGAAATGTTTAAAATCAGTTTAGGCCAATATAAAGTGAATAGAGGATTAATTTGAAGCAGCTCCGAGGATTGAAAGGAAAATGAAATGAAAGTGAAGACTTTTTTTTTAGAGAACACCCTGATTTTGGGAAGAAAATAGTGAAAATCAGAAGTGAAAAAAAAGTGAAAACCTTTTTTTTTTTTTAGAGAACACCTTGATTTTGGAGAGAAAAAATGAACTGCGAGATCAAAACTCTTTTTTTTTTTTTTTTTACATACATCGATTTTTCAGAATTCTGTTCTCGGAATCGTACATTTAAACATTCACCACTGCTGACGCAGCCTTTCGTTCCGCGCGCTGGCATCCACCTGGGGATTTGTGGAGACCTGTGACATCCACCTGGGGGTTCGTGGAGACCTGTGACATCCACAGGGGGTCCATGGAAGTATAAAGTTAGCGAACCACTGATTTAGAATATGTTCGTAAAAAAATATGATTTGCTCTAAATTTTGCAAAAATATTTTAAACTGTTTAAGTATTGAATTACTTTGTCTTGACTCTTGACTAATTATTAATATCGATTGGTATAAATCATGGCGAACTTTATTACAGGCCATTTCATTTTGCACGCTTATCGTAAAACTGGAGGCGAACGTCTCTAAGACCAGCGCTATTAAAAGTGCTTCGTAAAACATTAATTGGAAACTGGTTTGAGCGATAATAGCAATCTCATATTAACGTTATTTAAAATCTTTTTCAGGTTTATAATAAAGCACACTTGAAGTGGAACTTAATAAAATGAGATTTTGTAAGCATTTAAATAAGCAAAAAGCTGAAACGATTTAATGAAGAAGTGGGTTTGAATTTAATAAAGACTATTGATAGTTTAATGAAATGCGAGTTTGGACAGATTTAAGTCAAGTTTATTACAAGGTATTTTAAATAAAAAAAGATAGTTTTAGATATCCCTGCTTTCACTAAATCTCACGCAAACTACATCAAGCTGTTACTGCTTGAGAAATAGGATTTAGGTTTTTGTAATACAGATTAGTTGACTGTTTTAAGTTACTTTTTTGTATTTGAAAGAGATTTGATAAATGTTAGGTTTCCGTAGTTGTATATAACCAGAGGTACTGTTTTAGGTAAGCTTATTTGAAATTAAGTAACCTTTTAAATGTTATGTGTTTGTATAGTCATTAAATATACAAGCTGTCTATATATACCAACAATGGGTAGAAAAATGCTGTGTTACAAGTTGCTATGATAATTATGACAATGAATCGAAAGAAAAGGATTGCCGCCTTTCCAAAAACTAAGAGAAAAGTGGTTAAAAATATTGCCACGAAACAACAAGCCAGATTCAAAAAAGTAAGTTGTTTGGAAAGACATTAATCCAAAATGCTTCGGGTCAAAGCTTCTTATGCCGAACAAACTGTGTTAAAACATGAACCAAACAATGTTTGGATTTCAAAAAATTTTGCTTGTCCTAATTTTTCAGCCCGCTGCTGAACCTATGAAAGTTACACCTTGTTAGCCCAAACAAACGTTTTTGGGCAACACAGGGCGCGAAAAACAAACCATTTCAATAACCCCAAAGTGACGGCAACATACCTGATAAAAATGAGTGCAATCTTCTGGTTTTTCAAATGGATCACCGCTTATAGGATGTCCTTTTGCATCAAAACATAAAGCTGCAACAAACAATAATATAACGTGTTTATCCAAAATATTTTAATTTGAACAATCAAAATAAAAAAATAACTTGACTTTGGAAAAACTTGACTTTAATCAAAGATTTTATTTAAACTTTTGAAAACTCTTGGATTTAAAACAATATTAAACTAAACTATTTTTATTCAAGTATAGGCTACTCCTAAGCAACGTTCCCTCTAAGAGCTTGCTTAGTGTGGGCGGAATGAAAGGTTGTGTGAGCAGTGGTGAATATTACCCGAGGCAAGAAAGTTTTGGTTTTCTGTCCCAAAATAAAGGTGTTGTCTAAAAAAAAAAAGGTCTTCACTTCGATTTTATCCCCGATTTCCTGATTTTATTTTTGGTTTCCTCTCCCAAAATGAAGGTGTTCTCTAAAGATTTCCTATTTTGTTACCGAAATCAAACCTTGCCAACGCTCATACACCGAAAGCATGTCTTGCCAAAACTTACGCAGCGCGCGGCAAAACGAAAGTACTGCGCGGGGGTTCCCTCATTACTGCGCGGCCGCGCAGGCGCGCAGCTTTGAGGGAACCGTGCTCCTAAGTCTGATATCTTAGAATATATTAATAATTCCTTTAATACACATTTTGACAATCAATAACTCACGATTAGTATCTGCTGGTGTAGATGGCGGAGGATGAGTTGGTTTATGTGTTGGCCACCATGGTTTGTGGGTTGTTGTTGTTGAAACATGTCCACATCCAGGGACCTTGTAAGGCCAATCACAGACACCGAGTCGCGGATTGAAGGCAGTTCCAGGAGCGCATGGCATGACGTAAAGATATCCGTTCGAGCACTAAATCAAATAAAGCATTTCTCAAGTTAAGCGATCGCTAAAAACAAAACATCGCAAACAAAACTCCTCGCGACCGCCACGTACTTGATAGAAGTGAGTGCAATTTCCTGGAATTTCGAATGGATCACTGCTTATAGGATAACCATGTCCCTTTATACATAGCGCTGAAGAAAAAAACAAGATCACTTTACGAAAATGCACAATATTAACAAAATTATAAAACTCAGATGCAAAATGTACAAAGCTTTTTTTCCGGTTTAGCTACTTTTGGAAACCAAAGCCCAAAATTGGTACGCAAAGTTCTGCTTTTGAAATTTATACTAATTATATTGAACTAGTCATAGAAACTTACGATCAATTGATGGTGAAGAAGCTGGAGGATGGTGTGGTTTATGTGTTGTTGAAGGTGGAGGGGGAGGGGGACGATGTTTTTCAGATTTCAATTGGATTTCTGTCAAAGCAATACCGATAACAAACACAATAATTAGATAACATCATTTTAATCGTAAAAATTAAACAAGAATGATTTTTTTACAGTTGATTCTTTTAAACAATGGCAAATTTTTAGTTTTACGTTTAAATTAAACCAAAAAGAATGTGGTGTTTATAGCTTCACAAGCTTTTTAAAGTCGATTTTTTATGACTGTTATCGTATTTGGTATTTATCAGTTCGATGTCTTGAAAAATAACAAAGATTTGTAGCTACTCAAAATAATTGTCATGTAGCTACGTCGAACGATTTTTAGAAATTTCACGTTTTATCTACCTGGTTAAATTTTTTTAATATTAAAACCCTAAATTCAAATAAGCTTTTTTGCCGAATTTTTTCAAAAAGCTCAAGTACTTATCTAGTGTCATCGGTTTTCAAACCGTGGTACATATACGTTACCGATAAAGAAAAGACACAAAAAACTTTCAGCAGTTTATTGTTGGTTGCTATTAAAAGCTTAAAGCCACCAAAACTGCTCGTCTTCCAAGCCCTATCTTAAATAATTTTTCACTTAAGTTTGTTGTTGGACAAAGAATGTTCTTGTTGGCGTTTATTGTTGATACCCTGTTTTAGCAGAATTCTTCCAAGGTTTGGCATCTTTCCAACTGCTTTTATGTTGTCAGTTTAGAACGAAGTCGGTGAAACAATAACAGATCAGCCAACACATATTTGAAAAGGATTGTTTGAACGAAATTCAAAGTACTGGTATTAAACGGTGTGAAAAAATAAAGAAACCAGCTGTATAATCTGTTTAAATGGTTTTGTTAAAAATAGTTACAGAACAATGCTCATTTATCTTTCTCTTCAAATTCATTATGCTTCTTGAAATGATTTATCAAAATTGGTATGTGGTACAGCCGAAAGCTTTTTATGTCACATTTCGAAGTGGTACTCAAGATAATAATAAGGCGAAAAAATCTCTAATTGGTTTCTATACTCTATGCGATCTTCTCACAGCAGAGTACGAGATATTTTTTACAGTACTGTATGTTATATGAGCGTCAGTGTTGCTTCCAAGAGTCGTAGTTAAAACAGACAACTTGCATTGGCAAGAAATGCGAACATCTAGCGCAAGCAAAAGAATTAGGGCTATATGTTAGAATTAAATAGAGTATATTCAAATAGAATTGCGTACGTTTATCCTCTGTTGCAGTTGAGAATTTCTTTGGATTTTCATCAAAAGTCTATAAAGTAAAACAATATTTCTTTTTACAGTTTTATGCATAGGTTATATATATATAACTGATTAAAGTGTCAGACCACAACGATGATTTTATCATTAATTTATTAACCTCAACAGCATGTTTTGCCTATTTTGGGTTCGTCATGAGGGGGATCGAAAATCTTATACTTGAATAATAGAATTCCATTTGAATAAAATTTTGAAACAATTTAAAAGCGTGTTTAATTTCTCTATTTTTGTCCCGAAATACTAGTGATGATTAAAAAAAAGGTCTTCACCAATTTGGGAGTTTTGTCGTCCGCATTTGTTATCGGTGGCCAAAAAAACATGTCTTGCCCAAATAATTTCTTGTCACAACCCAAAAAATTCTGATTTTTCCAAAATTTTTGAGATTTGGAAGAAAATTGGCGGCTCTGCCCCCCGGCTTATACGACTATGGTGTCAAGTGAAATAATTGTTCATTCACTAGTTTATTTGACTTCGATTCGCTGTTTATTTTAGTTATTTTACAATACCAAAGATAATCCTTAGTTCGAAAAAATATAACGTTAAATGTTTATACCCTATATAATGTACTGAATATATGACACTGGGTTAATGAGTAAATAGTTAAACTAGTTTGTAAAACGGATTTATATTTTAGATATTATCATTGTAAACGTTGTTTTAACATAATTAGTATTTATTGAGAGTCCAAGCAGAATGCTTTAAAGAATTTTACTATTATTTAAATCTCACACCATTAGACTGAGGACGGCAAGAATATCTAAACAAGATTACTACAGTAATTTAACTTTTTACTTAAAATCTAATGCAAACAACACAGTTATTTATTTATTTCCTTTTTTGTAAATAGTGACTTTATTACCAAATATTCATAAAAGTACTATTTTGCCAATTGATATCTATTTATAAAAACAAAAAATAGGGATTCCGGTGTTACACCCCTTAATCCTCCTTAAAACTTCCCTAATTTTAAGCACTGTAAAGCCTTTAAAACTTGTTTGCTTGAGTATCAAAGAATTAGGCTGGTACCACCTTAATCAGTTCTACCTTTATAAAAATGATAATGTTACGCTTTATACTATATGTTTGTTTAAAAACTAATATTTTGTTCATATAACTTAAATGGTTACTCTCCTGACTTTGGTCTCTTAGAATTAAAGTTCCACATTAATGATTTACATAAAAAGCATTATACGAGTTAAACATTGTTTAAGGAGTGATGCAGCACTTCCTACTTTACATAATGCAGAATAAGTTTCCGATGATGATAAGTTTTTATAATGTTGTACTTATGTAAAAATTTGGCGTTTAAAAAATTTATTGTAATGATTCCTAAATAATGATCACTAGAAAGAAAGAAAAACTGATAAAAGTTTTAAAGTTTGTTTGCTAGTTCATTGCTGCAACACTGTTTTTAAAGATTTGATATTTTTGAAAAAAGATCTTTTTCATAATAAAATGATAACCAAGTGCTATTGAAACAGTTCACAATAGTAATGAAGGTCTCAAAACTGGTCTCGGTCTCGTTCTCGTTTCGGTCTCAGTCTCGTTCTCGTTTCGGTCTCAGTCTCGAGGCGATGTGGTCTCATGTTTCTTAAATTAGTCTCGAGACCGAAGATTTTTTGATATTTTTTTATTTGATGTTATTGTGATTAATTTTGCGATATGCTTAAAAATAACACTCAAATGACTACCTTTGCCGCAATTTAAAGTGGCAAAAAACTTATAATCAAACCTATTTTATCTTTAATTTTGCAACTTTCCTCGTTTATTCCAATAAAGACTTTTTTGTAATCAGGCCCATCTGTTATTAGCTAATCCGATAAAAAAAACTTCATTTAAATTTTTTTCTTTCAGCAACAAACAAGTCTGGTAGTGCTTTGAATGTTTTTACCCACACACCCTTGCCGTTAAAACATTTACACCAAATTAATCCGATTTTAGAAAAATCAAGTAACTTGATTACGTATTACGTAAGCTAGTTTTTTTTAGTTAGAAGACAAGCTTTAACAGAAGAACGAAAAAAATAATAAAGATAAAATAGATCTACAACAGCAAAATTATGTAGCTTTAATTATTATGTATTTAGCTTAAATTATTATGTAGCTTTAATTTAGCTAAAATGCAGCAGTAACTTCAGAGAGCGGACATGGATTTTTCAATGTTGGTTGTTGCAGTTAATCTACAGCGTACAGCTATTTACCGACCTTAAAATTTAGTTCGCCTGCCAAAAGTTGCTTTAAAAGTGTTAAAGCAGATTAAATACGATAAAAAATAACTTTAATGTTAACTGGAAGACAAAGTTTCTAAATATTCAGTTTAAAAACGTCTTAAAGTAGATTTAGATTTAGACTCCAATAGTGATAACGCTATGTTAACGATAAAGTTGCCCGGAGACTTAATGCGGGGTACAATAGTATACAATAGTATAGTTCAGACCTATGCAAAATATGACCTGGAAATGCCGAGAATATGGCCCGCGACACGATTAATAAAATGTTTATTTCGAATTTTTTTTAGTTCGATATGGCAGGAAAGCAGTTAGATAAGATAACACAATTATTACATCCTAACATTTAGGATTACATTACGGGTGCCCGACGTTTTACATGCCGGTATCGAAGTGTTTTTACAAGTATCTCCTGAGCCGCAATCGATACAAAATCACAGTGATAAAACTTGTTTTGTTCTTTAGTTTTAATGATTATTTTGGATTATATCGTCCATGTTAACTTGCATAACATAGCATGATCAAATCCTTTCCTCGCAAAAAAAAAATATTATTTGATCCTAAGTATTTGTTTCTAAATGAAGCAAACAAGTTCTTGTTGTAATGAAATTTATGTATGGAATAATTTGAACACCCTACTTATATATTTCTTCATTATGAACTGCGATTGTTTGGAAAAGTAAAGAGGTGGCTGCTCTTTGAGTTACAACGTTTGCCGACGCCTATAGTTTGTTTATTTTTTATTGTCATTTGTATTTCGCAGAAAAAGCGTCGGAGACGCTATACTCAGGACAAGCAATTATCCCGACCCTCTTCCGGAGATACCAAGATATTGGTGCCCGGTTAAAATTTTTATTTTGCTTTTTTGTTTTATAGAGATATGACTGAAATTTGAACTGCTTGCCAAGACCGCCAAGCAGGGAAAAGTGCCGAAAAGTGTTTTTTCCAAGGACATAACAGAATTGCACGAGTAGGTTTTCAACCTCGGCCGTTTTGATTACGATTATCACGCTTTAAACACTCGACCACGCTGCCTAGGACCCATTTAACAACCGGTAAAAAGTTGTGATCAATAAATATATAGGCGTATGCGCGAAAAGGGAAGGGTTGGGGTTGAAAAACTTCTATGAAAAATGATCTTTAAAGGTTCATAGTAGCACTAAAATAGTTTAAAAACTTTTAAAATAAAGTGAAGAATTTATTTAATTAAAAGATAATTAGGGCTCGAAAAAAGTGAAGAGTAAAAAAAGATCTTCACGTTATAAAACAGATGGCACTGAAGAGTACCACCAATGGCAACCATCTATGAGTTTGAAACTTGAAACCATGGTCGGGCAGTGTGCTCAGGTTTGGCGTGCGCGAGGCACAATGCCATAGATCAGGGGTGGCCAACCTTTTTTCCTCAACCGCCAATTTTATTCAAGTCCAGTTCATATCCGCCACAAACGAAAGACTTCAAAATTTCATAGTGAAACCAAGCTGATCTCTAAAAAAAAAGGTCAACGCTGGAAAAAATTCTCTAAATTTTTACTTTTCCTACTGAAACCAAGCTGTTCTCTATTGCATGCGCCGCAGGTTGGCCACCCCTGTCATAGATGGTACTGTTTAGTGCCATCTGTCTTATAACCTGATATATTCCTAGCATCTGGTCATCGGCGTGCGCGAGGCACAATGCCGTTTCTACCAGTGCAATCTTGCATTTAATGGAAGCCACAAGTCTTAAAAAGATCTTCACTTTATTTTACATTTGTCGGCAGCGTGTTTGAGTGTTTTATAGCGCTGTAATTGATTGCGAACGTAATAAGAAGCGTTGAAAGCCTACTCTCGCCATTCTCGTGTGTCTGTGAGAAAAACACTTTATGGCATTTTATCCTGCTTGGTGGTCTTAGTAAGTAGTTCTAAATTTCGGTCATACCTCTAAATATAAACCAAAAAAACAAAATAAAAAATTTCAACCTGACAGTAGTATCATAAGATCTCCAAAAGCAGGTCAATTTAATAGCTTGACAGTTGCTCTACATGTAATGGCACCGACAATTTCCCATGAGTCAAGGAGTTAGGAAAATAAAAAAAATAATATATCAAAGATAAATAAATAAATTTAAATTGTTTTTTTAAGTGAATCTTTGAAAGTGGCTCCTTTTTTTTGTTGCATCAGGTTTCCTTTTTGTAAAAATTATCACAAATTAAAGTGATCGTGTTTTTGGCTCTCAACTGCCCCCCCATAACAAATTTCTGCAAACGCCATCCTATGAATCTAGTTGCTTTAAATAAATACCAAATTGCTAATAAGACGAAATAGAAAAAGAAAAATAGCTAAAAACTAATTCGATTAAACTACCTAAAAACAGATAGAAAATAAACAGGGGTATTGCAGAAAGAAAAGCCAATGAGTTGTTAAGCAACTTTAATCGTTTCTATAATAAGTCATTATTTCTAATCTTTTTTAGGTAATTACTTAGACTAATTCTATTCTATGTAAGACAAACATAGCCAACAAATCCAACTAATGCAACACGCCAACACAGATAACCGAGATAATTAAAGATTTGGATGACGTTTTGGTTCTGGGTATATTCCACTACGGTAAATTTCACCACGGCACATTCCAGCACGGTCAATTCCACCGCAGTAGCCTATATTCCATCGCGATATATTCCACCACGATATCACACCATGTTGATTGTTGTTGATTTAGCACGCTATAAGTTCCCAAATACAGAGTACAGTAGTTGACAAGTACATTTATTACTCTAAACCTAAACCTCTCTCATCCTAATCTTTCATACTAACCCTAACACTTAACCCTGTACCTATAACCTAAACCCTAACCCTAACCCATTAAACCTAACAAATCCCCGTAATGGAATTTACCCGTCACCCAAGTTTCAATCATTCTCGTGATTAGCGTGCCTTCAGCATTTTTGAGCTTTAAAAAAATATTTATTGAATATTCGTTAAATCTTTGTTTTTTTATTGTTTTTTTCAACATTGTTAACCAGCATGCTTTGTTTCGGCTTTGTTCTGCTCTAGTTGCGTGAATTTTTAAAGCGGGTTGTTTTATAAAGCAACCACACGTGAGTAAAGCATTTTCAACATGATAAAGATGCTTGTTTAATTAAAATGTAATCTTAGATTACTTCTTAAAAAATAGAAATTTATTGTTTTTGAAATAATTAAAAACGAACTATATTTTTATAGAATTTTCGATCCCGGTCTCGGTCTCAAAAAAATTATCAGGTCTCGATTTCGACGTTTGTGGTCTCGACTACATCACTGGTTCACAAAAACAATTGTTAAAGGCAAATTCATTAGATTAGGATATCCATTCGGTTTATCTTCTGCAATAAGTCTATATTGTAGATATTGCTATAACTTTGAAGGTAAAAATAAAACAAAAGTCGACAAACCAATCTTACTCTCGGAAACTGAGTTGTTTTTCAAATGTTTGAAGTAAAAGAATATCCTCTCTTACACTCTGCATTTTTACATATTTAGGTTTCTGATCTCCTTATTTTTTGAAAAAAAAGGTTTTCAAGCAACCACCACAATATGGAAAGTAAACTGTAAATGATAAAAATTGGAAAAAAAAGAGCGTGCTATGAATACAGATCTGCGGTAACTTCGGTTTTCTATACTTTTTTTAGAATAGTGCATTCACTCAATTGAATCAAAGTATGTAGGCTACTAATCGATGCATGTTTTCCAAAGTAACTTAACTTATTATTTCTCTAACTTCGGATGGCAACTGCATGGATGATCTCAATAAACATTACTGGCTGGTGTCCTATTATGGATTCTTAATTCGAGATAAAAAAAATGTTAATCGCCCAATTTAATTTATATCTTGATATGTTCTTCTTCATTGCTTGAACTATTTATAAGCTAATTCAAAGCAAAAAATATCACCTGTCTTTGATTTTCCAGAGATAAACAAATTAAAACAGTGGCATATCTTCAGCTTGTCAGCCATAAAAAGCAAGCAAGGAAACCAAAGGCGATGTCTAAATGAGTATTGCCCAAGCCAACCCCAACTTAATGACAAAATAATAATATCAACCTTTGTCTGGATTGTTTTAGCCTTTATCATACCTCACCAAAAGTTTACATTTTTGAAGACGTTTTAAAACTGATATTTATGCATATTATGCATTTTTTATTTATAATTAAAAAATCATGGAAAAATAAATACAGTATAAATAACTAAATAAGGTTTTATGCATATTTTTGTCATTTTTTGTCAAAAAAATGTGATCATGTTCACCACTATTCAGTTTATTTCAATTTCACGCATATTGCTCGTTAGTTATGAATATACTGTATAACATTAAATTTCTGATTTAATAATGATTTTAACCGTCCCTGATGATCCTAAGCAGAGGTCACAGACTTTGGGGCAAAGAAACTCAAACGTTAAAATAAAAAAAGATTTTAGGGTCTGACAATTTAATTAGTTATTACAATAAATCACAATATTTTATTTACAGGATTGCTAAATATCTGTTAGTAAATAGAGGAAACGAATTTTGCCCTTAATTAGTTATTTTCATTTTTATTCAATTTTAAGGCAGCTTTATTAGTTTCTAAATAGAAATACCCCGTCCACAACTTAAATATTCCGGGACTTAATGGGTTGAACAAAACATCTAACATAAAAGTTAGTATTATCGTCTTTAAATAAATGATAATTTAAATACTCTAACCACCTGTCGTAATGTGTCGGAGCGAGACTGAATTTCGACTGGCGTACACCAAGCCGCCGAGATTAAAGTGATTGCAAGAATTAACTTGATCATAGCTTCTTTCTTCAACTGCTTTTATCCTTATCTACACCGCAAAAATAGAAAAGCTGCAAGTTGCTTTTTTGTCGATGACCTTGAACTGGCTATGCATGCCTTCTTATATACTCCTTTCTATCAGCTCTTGCGCAAGCAACGTCATTGAAAGAGCATTTGGTAAGTGAGTGATCAAGACGTTTATTTGAACAAGCTAAGCGTGCACTTCTGCGCTTTATCGTAAACTATATTAAATGTACTTAATCAACAACAAAAATCGAACGATGCTTTTAATTCTACGACTGCTAAAATACCTTTTCAAGATTTTTTCATCACTTTTATATATTAAGTATTCTGTTTTGTTTCTTTTTTATCACCGTTTATACTTTGGAAACACTCCGAACTCATCATCTTCCGGTTGCTTCCAGGGTGGTAAAAGGATGTTTACGGGTTGGTAAAAAGATAGACCCTCTGCTCCAGAAGCGAAAGATTCTCGATAAATCAACCGTTTATAGACTTTTAAAAGATCTTATGCGGTTTTGGTATCTTGTGTATTAGAAGTATCTTGTGCTTCCAGCAGTAGTTCTTTGACCAAAGCGCAAACATTAATTGTTTATGTTCTTTTTTGAATTGTTTTTATTGCTGTTTGCCTGAAAATAAAATCAGAATTTAAAAAATGTTTTTACTTTTAAAAATCTTATTGAATAATATGACTGCTAATTTTTTTATACATTAACGTCAAATTAAGTTTATTTTGCAAGTTATCTTGTTTGATATTATCTACAGTATTTAAACATATTTAGTTTCATTTGTTAGTGATCGTAAGGATTTTTGACTTTGACCAAAAATAAATCCTATTTTCCTATACATTATTGAAAAAATTTACTGATATTTGCTAATTCATAAACTAGTGTTTACATAGGCCAACAATGTAGCGAACTCTGACTTAATTGTTCATAAATTTTGGTAACGCATAATAAATTAATTTAGATTATAAGCCTGTAACAATAAATAGCGTTGAAGAAACGCGATTGGTTTATTTCACGGTGCGAGATCTTAACACCACCCAATGCCATGTTTAAACGTGTCATCCAGCACAAACTTATCCCGACGGTCGACCGCACCACAAAATGCAGATAGTATTTAAAGGCTCGAAAGCCAGAGAGCTACAACTTTGAACACATTGGAACAAGTTATTGAAGTCTGAATAAGATCGATATAATTTTTGAAATTTTAATTTTCACCTAAACACAATGAACAATAGTTACGCACATCTGCGTTTAGTTTTATGTAAAGCACATTGTAGGTTGGTCTTTTAAGATGTCTTCATTAGAGATTTTGATTTTAATTATTTTAAAATTTTTATATTATGGCACCTGGAAGCTCTAACAGTCCAAGTATAAAATTCAAATAAACTGTGACGGTCCTGCAGGTAAGTTAATAAGGACCAGCATCAATCCATGGAACGGTGTTTGGAAAACAGTGAGTGAGGTGCTGGTCCTTATTAACTTACCTGCCGGACCGCCACAGATTATTTGAATTTTACACTTCGACTGTTAGAGCTTCCAGGTGCCATAAGTTTAAAATTATAACATTAAACTTTGTAACTAAATGCAAAATTTATTACAGTTTTGCTAGATTCTTAAAACATACCTTGTTATATTTACAGTTTCTGTAGACGTTTTTGTACTTAACGTTAAATACAGAACAAAAGGGTGATTGTGTAAGTAATAGCACAGTAAAGGTAAAAAGTTATTTTTTCTTTTTACTTGAATAGGCACTGCAGGGCCGCAAAAACTGTTTTGATTTATTACCGACCAGCAATCTTATAAAGGTAGGAAACTAATGACCTAACCGACTTTTTTTACGCTTGCTTTTATATCAAAATTTTCGGCAGCGTCGCCAAGTGGTTATCGGCAGCAAGTCCGAGTGGTTAAGAGCGTTCTATTGATGGCGAACGTAATCGACCTGCTCATGGTTCAAAACTTACTCTCGTAATTCTGTTGTGTCCTTGGAAAAGAAAGTTTACAGCACTTTCTTCGGCTTAGTGCTCATAGCAAATAGCTCTAAATTTTTTTCACATCTCTAAAGAAAAATAAAAAAACAAACAAAAAATTTCAATCGGACAGCATCAACATAGGTCGGTCAAAACAGGCTGAATACAAAAGCGGAAAAACTAAAGCGTGTAGCAAAAAGCGCAATAGAAACAAAGCCGAAAGACTCCTTAGACTAGCGTAAAAAAATCCGCCTAAACGAAAAATT
The DNA here is from genome assembly GCA_963680785.1 of Diplosoma virens. NCBI lineage: Eukaryota > Metazoa > Chordata > Ascidiacea > Aplousobranchia > Didemnidae > Diplosoma > Diplosoma virens. The sequence continues at coordinate 42,189,564 of OY796886.1, read as the reverse complement.
TTTATGATTTGCGAAAAAAAATTGCTGTTGAAATATTTCAACCTTTTAGTTTGGAAGATTGACAGCGGTCGAGAAAAAGCACGACAAAAGCGGAATTTTCTGTTGCGCTTTTGAAATTACGCTTTCCGTTTGTTTTCAGTCTGGGTCGATTTTATCTTGGCACATAGGAAAGTAAGTCGGGGTAATTGATTGACGGTTGCCCTATCCATAGCACCTCTGCTGTTTTCTGCAAATCAGTAGGATAAAATAGAAATAGAAAACGAGGTAAGCAGCATTACTTTTCAAAGTTACAACAAAAGTTATTTTGGTAGATCCTTTTACTCGCACGTCAGGGTGTTCGTATTAAGTTATTCGATTGACTTTTTCAGTGTAGGAAAGTCAGAAGCAATTTCCTGCTCACCTTTTTATATTTGTAAATCTATTAAATAAACTTCTACATTTAGATTTGAAAAAGTTTAAAACAAGTTCTAGAGAAATATGTACCAGGCTGCTATAAAAATCCTTTGTATTAGTTTTTCTGATTTTTCTTTTTCGTTAAACCGTCAGTGTTTAAGAACGACTGACTTATCTTGTAACTTTTTTTGGTCAATGTTTAAAACATAATTTGAATATAATAAAATAAGCAAAAGACATAAATCATTTTAAGAATATTTAACTACTGTTTTAATTATGTGAAAATGGCAGCTGAAAATTTTTCTAACTAGCATCAATATATGTAAAAACAATTCAATACTGAATAATGTAATCATACTTAAATGACCTTTAATTTTTATACGAAGCAGTAGAATGGGAATCTTACAGGTGATCAATTTAAAAGTTTGCATTAGAATAAGTAATGTAAATTTAAATGGATATTATACAAATTTTGAAATTTTTATACACAACACTTAAAATGGGAGTTTTACAGCTGAAAATTTGTTTTATATGCTTTAGATTATTATGTGTACATAATGTTTGTTTTGGGATCTTATTATCTTAACTTACACTATGCATGGGAATCAACCAGGAGAATATTTTAAAAGTTTTTAAAAACTAACTTCTTTATCTTCTTCATGACGGCTCTTGAGCCGAATTTACAATTCATTTTAATTTCAGTGAAGTGGTTCGCAATTTTTCTCTTCCTTTTTACCATTTTTTTAGACTTGGCAATTATTTTTCTAAAGATAAAAAAAGATTACGGACAGCTTTGTTGGAATTGAAATAAGGTTTTTATGAAAATTATAAATATTAGGATTAACGTTTGTTAGCATTTTCTCATTGAATGTCTCTCATTTAATTCCTATATTAATCACAAAGCTGAAACAATGCAGGAGCAGATGAAGTAAGTTGAGTAACTTTTTTCAAACATGTTTTACGAACACGAATTTAACTTTAAATGAAAACGGTATAAAGTCTAAAGCCATCCACGTTGACTCTTATTTAATGAAAAATTTTTTTCTTATTGTTAGTACTTGATGTGATAGCATTGTTTTTGTAAAAACTGCTCAACTTACCCCATCGTTTTTTTATTGGGTAAGTTGAGCTAAATTGTGGAGTAAATTGAGCAACAATGATATGTCATTAAAGTTTTATTAGGTTGTTCAAAAACTAATGGCCGTTTCAGGTGGGTATTTTAAAATTCTGAGTTTATGCGGGACCCATTTGTCAAACTGTTTTTGATCTTCCCGAATGTTTCTGATGATCGGGCAAAGTTGAAATGTTGACACCAAGTCACAAAGAAATTTTCCTGACACTTGGTTTTGGGTTTTGCTCGACAATCGCTCTCAAATCTTTATTGCGAAAAAGGGTCCATCCCCTACCGTTTTCATCTTTGAGGGATCATTTTTACCATGACATTTTTGAAACCATCTCACTACTCTTCTTTCAATTGTTGTCCTTTCTCATTATATCTTATTGATGTTTGCGTAGTTTGAGCAGCAATGTTGCCGAGCTTGAACTCATACAAGAAAAGTAATTGCAATTTTTTTTTTTGTTTGTTTAAAATTGTAAACTTTACTGCTTATGACACGAGTTGTAGATAAAATTAGTACAAAAGTATTCTTGAGCACTTGTAGATAATTCATCATGCTTACTGTTTACCTCAAATACGGAAACGTTTAATAGTAATACCAGTGGCGCATCCAGAGGGGAGTGGTAGGTGCATTCCGCCCCAGGCGGCAGTTCTTAGGGGACGGGACTTTAAGTGCGCAATTACCAGCAGAGAAACTTGGCGTTCCGTTTCAATCAACCTTAGTTTGTGGAGATCGTTGTCTGTTATTTCGGGTGAGGTGAATTTTTCCTTGTAAAAATGAATTAAGCATTTCTAGTGTAGTTACAAAAATACAATTACTGTGTATACCCATGTACAGTACGACTTCTTAAAATCTAATTTTCAGCTCGATTTCTCTGTGGGAATCTGTTCTCCTGGAAATTAATTAAAACACAGATTTACCTCCAAACTAAGGGGCTCAGCTTACAACGATGTCATATAAAACTTGAGGCATTAAAGGGATTTCTGGTTAAGAACATAGAAAAGTTAGTAAATAATGAAGTTAACTATGCCAAAACAGTTTGTGATGATTTAGGTATAGTCATGGAGCGCCGGCATCGGAATAGAAAGAAGAAACACATTTTTGGAGACGAATCACAAGATTCTGGATTGCCATATGATATTGAATTAAGAACAGAAATGTTTTCTTCATTGGATAAAGTGATTCAAGAAATAAATTCAAGATTTCAACAGCTTCATGAACTTGCTGAAAAATATGTTTTACTTACTCTTACATATCTTATTAATGATCACTATGAATGCCAGCTTACTCAGCTAGATCATGATGACATTGATAAAGATGAGTTCCTAGTAGAAAGAAAATGACTTCATCATTTTATTGCTGTTGCTACTAATCATAGTGAAACAAATGCCTGAAAAGAAGACCCATTATAGCTATTACAGTTTATTAATAAATATAATCTTGCAAATTCAATTCCAAATATAATAGTAATGCTACCAATTTTCCTAACTATTGCTATCAGTGTTGCTACCTGTGAGAGGAGTTTTTCTAAATTAAAATTTAAGGTCTACTATGAGCTCCTTAAGAATAAGAAATCCTGCCATATTGTCTATAGAGACACAACTTACAGATGAAATAGATTTTGACAATGTTATTGACAATTTCGCTAACAGAAAAGCAAGAAAAGCTTTTTGTAGAAACAAATGATAATTTTGCACTGATTAAAATTAAAAGAAATCATTAATGCAGAGGTGCAAAAACACGGTGGCGCACTCGCATTGCGCGACCAGAAGATTTGCCCATGCGACCGTAATTTGCAATGTTCTCAGTATAATAATCATATGTCGAAGGCATAAAACTTTTCACATAACTATCCCTTAACATTGTAAAATTGACTTGACGAGGTGGAAATAATATGCGACTTAAATGTGGCTAGTTTAACTTATGTTTGAAAAACTGAATAGTTCATCAGAAGAACGGCAGGCAAAGTGCATCTAATTTGGATAGATTTTTATCAGCTTATTAACTTAATTGAAAGACGCAACCTGGCTTATACTCTAAATGAAAATAAAAACAATGTAGTCTACGTAGACGCTGCTACGCTTAACTGCATTTAAGTAGGCAGCCAAAAAAGGAAAAGACGGGTACATGGTGTGCTGAATGCAAAGTATCATTTTACTTAGATAGTTGCTTTCGAGATCATCATTCGTTGAAAGAGTTCAAAAATAAATACAAAAAGATACTTAAAAAAAGTTGGAGACATAAACAATTAGTAAGAAAAATGTGTCATCAAATTAGTTAAGGTGTCCTATAAAGTTTGCCCAATTTTTCTCCCAATTATGATCACATTTTTAATAATGTTTTACAGCTTCTGTGCGAATTTAGCACGTTTTCAGGTTAAATAAAAAGGAATTTTCTTTTAAACGTAATTTAAAAAATTTAATTTTAATGGATAGACTTTAAAAGTAAGCAAACATATCGTTTTTATTTATTTATTGCAAAATTATAAGCAATTTCATTTGTAATAAATTGCATATTTCATTTCAAAATTAATTGCATTTTATTACATTTGGCGTATGAATGATGTATGTGCTACTAAAACTTTCTATGCGCTACTAAAGTTAACAAAAATTTTTGCACCCCTGCATTAATGAGTTATTAATATGTTTTAAAAGGATTTAAATCAATTTCAAATGACAAAATTAGCTAATTGTGTTTGAATGTAGCTTTTTTTGTTTGATTTTAAAATATCACACAGAGAAAGATACTCGTATTTCATTTCAATTATGCAATTCAATTTTCACTTAATAAAAAATAGTAAATATGTATTGTGTTATTGTAATGTTTCTGAGGAGGGGCGGTAAACTTGAGAATAGCCACGGGCGGCAAAGACCTTAGATACGCCACTAAGTAATACTAATTTTAAACATAACGCCTGAAACGGCCATTATTTTCCAAATGAGCTAATATTTTAACCCATTATAATTCAATAAGTCTTGCGACAGACAAATAACTTCAATATTTTTGATTTTTGCTTTTATAGTTATAATGATGTAAAAGATGATTAGAACAGGTTTTTTTCGACTACATTAAAACTTTTTTAGTATCCACACTAAAGCCCTGGCAACTTTATTTTAACCTTCAATTAGTAATGGATTTTGGACCTTATAGATTGTTTAGCCTAAAATTTAACTATAACAAAATCTTCTGCTGGTCACAAAGATTTATTTATATTAGTTGAGTAACTGCTCAATTAACCCCAAGAGCAATTGTCCAACTAGCCCCATTTTTGCTATTTTAAAACAGCGTCCTTTACAAAAAAAATTGCTGAAAAACGTTTGTGTCTTAATTGCTAAAAAACAAGGTAAAAGTTAGATTTATTTATACAATGTCATACCGAGGATTTTTAAGAGGGGACCATACAACCACAACCAAATGTGTTTAGTGGAAGATTTAATTGGTAGTAAAAAAAAGGTCTTCACTTTGAATCGGTACCGGAATTGACATATTTTGTCGCAAAAAGAAGTGTTTTCTAAAAAAAGGGGTATTCTTCAATTTAAATCAATCATGGATTTTGTGATTTTCGTCTCCAAAACTAGGGATCTCTGGAAAAGCAAAAAAAGTGAGTCTGTACATCGAATCTTGTTTTCCTGCCCAAAAGGTCTCCAAGAAGGGTGATGGATCTCTAAAAAGAGGGACATGGCACAATACTCCCCCTAAATATCTAAGCCATAAAGCAATTTTTAGCTATCGCTTCTAGTCTATCGCTGCTAGTGTATCTAAGCCATAAAGCAAATTTTAGCTATCGCTTCTAGTTTTTACTACAAACAAAAGTTTTTATTGTTAGCAACTATATTATTTCTAAGCATAAAAATTTTAAAATCTCAACCTTTACAGAAAAGAGCAAAAAGCTGATATAACTCTTACATTGGCGCGAAAAAAATTTCAGACATGTCTAATAATGTCCTAGAACAAATTGTAAGTCAAGTAAATGCGTCACCTTTTTATGCAATTTAATTGGACGAATCTACTGATATTGCAGGCCTACCGCAACTTTTAGTTTTTGTTTGGTTCGTCAACGGAGGTAAAGTTGTATAAGACCTTTTGTTCTGCAATACCCTTAAGTTGCATTGCAGAGGTGAAGACATTTTTAATAGTCTTGATGGATTTTTCCACAATAATTTTTTATCTTGGGAAAACTGCGCTGGAATTTGTACCGATGGTGCAGCAGCATGCATCGGAATCAATTCCGGAGTTGTAAAACGAATCAAAGATAAGGCACCAATCGCACAATGGACACATGGTTTTTTACATAGACAAGCTCTTATGGCCAAAAACTTATCTGAGGAACTGCATGATACATTGAATGCAGTCATAAAATGTGTAAACTATATAAAAGCAAGACCACTTAACCAAGGTTTGTTTTCATCTTTGTGTGATGAAATGGGCGCAGATCACACAGGATTACTCTTGCACGCAGAAGTGCGTTGGTTATCACGTGGTTATCACGTGTCCGGGTTCTCAAGCGAGTTTTTGAATTGTGTGAAGAAATAATTTTTTTCTTGAATCAACAAAAGAATGTCTCCTTAACAGAAGGATTTACTCAAGAAAAATTCGTTGCTAACATTGCTTACATGTCGGATATATTTCACTCGTTAAATTGTCTGAATGAATCTATGCAGGGACCTGAATTTACAGTGATTGATCACTCTGCCAAAATTACCGCTTATTATAAAAAACAAATTTTGTGGCAGACATACATAAAACGAGAAGAGTTTGATATGTTTCCTGATTTGAAAAAATATCTTGTAGGAAAAGAAGTGAATAACAAAAACACTATAATTGAACACCTTGAGAAGCTGACAAAAAAACTGAACAATATTATGGTGATACTGTGAAACCAACTAATGATCACGACTGCACGACTGGATAATCAATCCTTTTGTTACAGCAGATTTGCCAGAACTATTTTTACGAGTCGCGGAAAAATTTACCGATATGATAGCTGAACCACTAAACCGAATAACTTTTAATTCTTTTAAATCAAAACATCCAAAGTGTCAGCAAATCTTTTCTTTTGGGCTTCAATGTGATCAATTTATCCAATCGTACCAGCGTTTGTGATCAAACAGTTAATCCCATTTGCAACTAACATGGCTTTACGAAGCAGCATTTAGTGCTATGAGAGTGCAAAAAACGAAACATAGAAATTGATTGGATATTGAATATGATTTACGATTGTACATCAGCAAAACCACTCCAAGATTTCAAAAGCTGGTGAATAGAAAACAACTACAATCGTCCCATGTATTATTATTAATCCGTTTAAACGCGTTTTTATCAGTCTGTGTAATTACTGTAGTTTGTTCAGTTTACCATCTATAGCTATTAACATTTTAAATTTGTAGTTGAATCATTTTGTATTTGCTTGGGTTCGCGTGTATTGGTATTGTTAATAAATTCTTTAAGTATCTCTCTTTGTGTGACATTTTAAAATTAAACAAAAAAAGCTACATTCAAACACAATTAGCTAATTTTGTCATTTGAAATTGAATTAACCCATTATGGCCGAAAGTTTAAAAACAATGCTAAAACCACGAAACTTGGCAGAACTCCCCAGTAAACATTTTTCATCTAGCCAACTTTGGCGAAAGGCAGTTTTCCAGTAGCAGAAATGTTGGCAAGATGATGGCGTCCAAAGTTGGCCCAGAGTCGATTGCACCAAAATCACATTTTCCGTCAACACTGATAAACAGCGCTTTGCCAGCGTTTAGCCAACATTGAAATTCCAGACGTTGTAGAGAGTTGGCTAACTATGAATGACCAGCGCATGCTACTGCGTTGGCCAACGCTGGCCAGATGATGAATGTTTACTGGATTATTTATATCCTATAAAATATGTACTGTGCAATTTTCTTATGAATCGAATAAGTAGAAACGAAAATATAGACATGTAGAAAAATCTACACACAGGCCTTCCAGGTATAAAAACAACAAATATAAAAACAACTAAGTTTATTCTAAAAATAATAAGTATATACAGCATTTAAATAATTGACATTAAATATTGTTTTTAAAAAAGCTTATGTATTCATATGATACGCTTCAAAGCATTTAGGAAGTAGGCCTACATTACATTTTCGGCAAACATATGACGCTCTACCCTTGCATTGTTGGCATAGTTTTGATTGAGAGCAAGGGGCAATCAAGTGATTTTTTCCATCAAATCTTACGACTTCAGTCAGTTTTGAAGTGACTCTTCGTTTTTGAATGCAAGGTTTTCCAAATGATTTGCCTGAATGAAAGGTTTTCTAATTGATTTGCAGTAATACAGAGTGAGGGCTTCAATAAACTGGTAGTGGTGTAGCGGTTTGGGTAGTGTAGATATAAGTTTATTATATTATATTGCTATACACTACTACCATTCACTTACTACATTGATTAAAAGTCCAAGGAACTAAATCTTTTAGTTTCTTCAAGTACTTCCAGCAGTTTCACTCTTTATTCAATTTTATTACAGATAACCACGTTAACAGTTAATTTCCCAAAAATACTAGCAAGCCAAAATCAAAATCCAGTGACCAAAAAGCAACAGATTATTGCAATCGTTATCTGAATTCCTTTTCTTTTACTTCACACGTCGCCAGTCAAAGTAATAATCTCAAATGAGAAGAAAAACGCTTCTTATTTTTTTACACGTTTATCAGATAAAGCTAGATTGTGACGTGCTTTTCGAGCTACAGTGGGTCATTGAAATAATCTTTCTTTTCATTAATTGATAGGCATTATTTACCGTAACTGATAGAAGATAAGAAAATATGGCCCACCACCACTTTTTTTGTCGCATCCTTATTCTGTACGTGCTAATTGCCTGATCCATAACATCTACATATCCCATATGAGCATTGTATAGTTGAATACATGCTGGCTGAGGTACCTTTATAATTTTTTTTCCTTTTAATCATAACGCCGGGCAGATTTCATTATTGTTGAATCAAAATTTGACACAGCAGTAATTTCTTTGTTATCTTTCCATTCCATTAATAAGATACCATCGCTCATTCTGTAATCTACAGCTCCTCGTGGTTGATGTTTCAAAAACTTTTTTTCAGATATTGGGCACTTGTCACTCCTATTATCTCTACATGTTCCTGTTGCAAGATATCCTCGCGAAATCAGTTCTTCCATGAGGGAAATATTTGTAAAATAGTTGTCAAAAAATAATACGTGATTAAGGTTTGATGGTAGATTTGCTTTTGCAATCACAGTTAAAACAACATTTCCTCCTGAGCCAATGTTTGAAACAGTATCGATTCCTTCGTTTTCTTTTTTTTACCAATATAGAGATCAAATGAATGTAAATATCCTCCGTTTGAACACAACGCCAACATTTTGTATCCAAACCAGATAGACTTTCCCCGAGTAAATTGTTTAGCAAAATGTTTTCCAAAGTAAGGAATCATACTCTCATCTATTGCTAAGTATTCAGGGAATCCTCCATGCTTTATAAATTTTCGTTGAAGGTTATTCATTAGTGGCCTCAACTTGGCAGCACGATCTTCTTTTGATATCGTGTTGTCCTGGAAGTGTAAATGATGCATTATGTCTAAAAACCGATTTCTTCGCATGCTATTTGAAAGGAGCTTGGGAACATGATCTTCTGAAACCTAATATTTTTTCTTGTTTGGCAATGGACAGATTGCAGAAAGAAGCATGCCACCAATGAAAACTTTTAACTCATTTACTGTAACTCCTAATTTTTTATTTTTCTGAGAGGCATATAAATTTGTTTCAATTGCTATTTCAGTAAAAAGGTTTTCATCAAAAAATAATTCAAAAAAATTTTGAGGGCTTTCCGCTAATGAGGCTTCTTTAGATAAAGACGTTGTTATGCATGATTGTATACTTGGGGTTTCTCTATTTTCATGCACCCATCTTCTTTTCCTCTTCTTTTTGGCTTCTGTGGGTATTATTTCATCCTTTTCACCTTCATTGTCTTCATCCTGTTCAATATGAGCAGGAGCTAAAAGCAGAAATCTACTAAGTCTTTCACTAGTTCCTTCTGCTTCTTCATCCGACTTGTCGCTGTCACCATCTGACAGCTCATTGATGTCTGGTAAACCCATCACAATATCGCCATTAGTGTCTAGGTCCTCCAAAAGACTTGCTACTTCCTCTGTATTCATCCTAAAGAATAAATTGTCTTCAATATCAAACAACAATTTCAACAAACCAGTCAATATATAAAATGAGAAAATCTTATAATAATAACATTACTTACAATAATACGTTGCTAATTACTATTCAAATAGTTTTACCCAGTAGGCTATAATTGGCCCTACACATTTATTTTACCGGAATGTAGATAAAAAGGTATGTGCCAATGGCTTACATGAAACTTCAGTCATTACTTTCCGTAGAAAATTAAAAAAACTTATAGTTAGTAAATATGACTCAATGATCCTGAGATGTACGTAAGCCCTGAGTGTAGAAATTTCTACATGACAAGTTTAAATCAATGCTATAACCTATTATTAAATATATTCATTAAAAATAACTTATAAACTTGTAAATAAACATCTTATAAGAATTTTTATAACTTTGAATATGAAAAATATAATTGGATAATTACTAATAGTCTAAATTGTATTCACCGTCGAGATGTGCGCCAATTTGCTGCCGACATTATTAATGCAATTCATTCTAGTTTAAACAAATATGACTGAACACGTTTCAAACTTTTTCTGAACAAGAACTAGACTCCATTAAACACGTAAACATAATTGTTACGTAATAATTAATGATTTTTAAAAAATTAGAGAGGTTTTTGTAGAATGTAGAAATATCTATACACCAGCACTGTTGGGTAAAAAAATAATAATAACTCATTAATGATTTCTTTTAATTTTAATCAGAGACTAGGATCCAGATGCCCGTTTGTGCCAGGTGCGCGGAATCTCTTGGACAACCTTGCCAGACTTGGCATCCGCGCTTCTGAATGGACAAATTACAAATGGAAAACGGAGTACTGTGAAAATGCTTCCAGGCTCCGTGTTTTTGTGCCCGAGACCGGTGCCAGGCCTGTTGAGATGGGCTTACCCCGAGCAGCTTGGGTTAAGCTCAACCGCCTGCGGACTGGTGTTGGGCGATTCCATTCGTCCATGCACAAATGGGGTCTCGCTCCTTCACCGAATTGCGAGTGTGGCGCCTCTGAGCAAACCGCAGACCATGTACTAACAGCGTGCCCTATACATCGGGCACCACATGGAGCACGAGGTCTGACGGTTTTGGATGACGAAACTCGATGTTGGCTTAATGACATCACTGCCAGCATCTGATCAAGGCAGTGCAGCAGTCTGGGGTAGTAAAAGGATAAACCCTCGGCCCCAGTCCTGTTTGTGTCTGACCTGGAGTGGATACCCTTCAAACGACGACGACGACGACGAGTGCAAAATTATCATTTGTTTCTACAAAAAGCTTTTCTTGCTTTTCTGTTAGCGAAATTGTCAATAACATTGTCAAAATCTATTTCATCTGTAAGTTGTGTCTCTATAGACAATATGACAGGATTTCTCATTCTTAAGGAGCTCATAGTAGACCTTAAGTTTTAATTTAGAAAAACTCCTCTCACAGGTAGCAACACTGATAGCAATAGTTAGGAAAATTTGTAGCATTACTATTATATTTGGAATTGAATTTGCAAGATTATATTTATTAATAAACTGTAATAGCTATAATGGGTCTTCTTTTCAGGCATTTGTTTCACTATGATTAGTAGCAACAGCAATAAAATGATGAAGTCATTTTCTTTCTACTAGGAACTCATCTTTATCAATGTCATCATGATCTAGCTGAGTAAGCTGGCATTCATAGTGATCATTAATAAGATATGTAAGAGTAAGTAAAACATATTTTTCAGCAAGTTCATGAAGCTGTTGAAATCTTGAATTTATTTCTTGAATCACTTTATCCAATGAAGAAAACATTTCTGTTCTTAATTCAATATCATATGGCAATCCAGAATCTTGTGATTCGTCTCCAAAAATGTGTTTCTTCTTTCTATTCCGATGCCGGCGCTCCATGACTATACCTAAATCATCACAAACTGTTTTGGCATAGTTAACTTCATTATTTACTAACTTTTCTATGTTCGTAACCAGAAATCCCTTTAATGCCTCAAGTTTTATATGACATCGTTGTAAGCTGAGCCCCTTAGTTTGGAGGTAAATCTGTGTTTTAATTAATTTCCAGGAGAACAGATTCCCACAGAGAAATCGAGCTGAAAATTAGATTTTAAGAAGTCGTACTGTACATGGGTATACACAGTAATTGTATTTTTGTAACTACACTAGAAATGCTTAATTCATTTTTACAAGGAAAAATTCACCTCACCCGAAATAACAGACAACGATCTACACAAACTAAGGTTGATTGAAACGGAACGCCAAGTTGCTCTGCTGGTAATTGCGCACTTAAAGTCCCGTCCCCTTAAAAACTGCCGCCCGGGGCGGAACGCACTTACCACTCCCCTCTAGATACGCACTGTCCATACTCAAGCCCTGGCAATTTCATTTTAACCTTCAATTAATCCAACTAAGTAATAAATTTTGGACCTTATAGATTGTTTAGCCTGAAATTTAACTATAACAAAATCTTCTACTGGTCACAAAGGTTTATTTATAATAGTTGAGCAACTGCTCAATTTATACCAAGTGCAACTGCCCAACTTGATCCATCTTTGCCATTTTAAAAAAGTGTCCTTTACAAAAAACTGCTGAAAAACTTTTGTATCTTATTTGCTAGAAAACAAGGTAAAATTTAGATCCATCAAATAGTGGCATACCGAAGATTTTTAAAGAGGGCTGCCATACGACCACAAATAAATATGCTTAGTGGAAAAATGTACTTAAATGGTAGTAGAAAATGTCTTTATTTTGAATCGGTCCCGGAATTGATATATTTTGTTTATGTATATATTTAATGTTCCGTCCTTAGTTCCGTTGTGTGTCTATTGTGTAAATAGTTATTTGTTTGCCTCTCGTGCTTCGATTAGTCTTTTTTGTTTGAAACAATTACTGTATTTGGGGCCGGTACGTAACGGCTAATCTTATCCCTTTCGTTTTTTTATACATGTAAGCTTCCCGGATGTAGATAGGCTTCTGTCTCGTGTAAAAATTAGCTGGTTTAATTTTTGCTAAAAGCCAAACTTGTGTTAGAAGTAATCGTGATCCACTGTATTCAAAATAATGTTATATCATTTAATTGTTTGTTTTTATTTAGAATTACCAATAAATTATTTCTTAAATCGTGCCTTTTGTAACGTGATGAGTGACATTTGCTAACTGATAAATAATTTGCTTACTAATTTACTGATTAATCTATTTTCTGGTTCGTTTAGAGCTCGTTTAATTCGAATATATTTACCCTGATGATCAGGTGGTTGGCGAAACTAGGGTGAGCTTGTTAGGTTACTACTTTAGACACGCATTTAAGCCAGATCTGTCTCTTGTTCAAATTGGTCTATACGAGTTGTTGGCTTGCTCGTGTATATGCATTGAGAAAGTCTATGATGCGTCTTGAACTCGGAAAGTTGATTTAAACATATTAGCTCCGGCCAGTGACAATAGAAATGTTCTACAAGTACAAGGGTGGGAAAATCTTTCAGCGGATTTAGAAGATGATTTTGTCCACGGAGCAAATTATTTTTTGAATAAATACAGGGTGTCCCAGAAGTCGCGCACTATGTAAATTTAATAATTTATTTTTTATGTTCCAGATATGAGGGAAAAACTAACTATACAAGAAAGAGTTAAATTGGTTTTTTTGTTTGCGAACGCTGAAGCAACATACCGCTCCGTAGCTGAAAAATTTAACCGTACTTATCCTGAGCGAGAAAAGCCATTGAGCCATATTATTGTCATCCGCATAATTAAACGTTTCCAAGAAACTGGCTCAGTTGCTGGCCGAACAGAGCAAAAGACAGTTTTATAAAGAGAATTGATGCATATATCAATGCAGAGGCTGAACAATTTGAGCATCTGTTATGATTATTATTAACAAAATTGTTATTCATATGTAATTTTAAAAAATTTACATGATGCGCGACTTCTGGGACACCTTGTAGATCATCAATATAAATTAAAAATAAATTGTATCACGTAATTTTATTGCTTGTCAGAAAAAAAAGCTTTATTTACGTAAATAAATAAGTTAGTGTATTTAAAAAAGCGAATCATAATTAGCAATTTTAGTTAAGTTAATGAAATTGAAACGCAATGAGCTACATTAGTAAACCAATAAATAATAGGAAAATCAATTTATGTTGATTGAAGATGATTCGTTCACGAAATGAAGATGGACGAATAGAACGATCGAGACTCATTTACTTTGGTTCTGAAAAGTAAAAATTGTTTCAGTTTTTTTGAGATAAATTTACTTCAGGAGGTAAGCTTTTTTATTCTTTAGAATAAACTGTTATAGAATAGAATAAACAACAACTGCAAAATATTCAAATCAATTTGTAATTTCCAAATTATATTTTGCTCATTTACTATCTGGAAACAGAGAAGATTTTAATTATGACTCAATTTTATATTAACAATAATACCGGATTTGTGGACAAACTTGGTAATCTTGTTTGATAAAAAGGTAAAATATGCAGAAATGGTTAACAATCAAACGTTTTGTACATAAGGTTTAAGACCAAACTATATAATGCTTTGCTCTAAATAATTAACTGAAACTTTTAAATGTAGGAAAAGAGTTTTATTGTATTTGGAAAAAAATTATGCTATCAATTTTAACGACATTAACTTGTCCGTGCACATTTACAACAAAAATATGAACTACCGGAAAAACGAGGATGTCTACATCCGGGAACCTTGTAAGGCCAATCACAAACGCCAAGAGCTGGATTGAAAACTGTTCCAGGAGCACATGGCATAGTGTAGAGATATCCGTTGGAGCACTAAAATCATACAACACATTTCCTTAGCATTGTAATATTCGAAAAAACTTAGTTAAGAGAAACAAGCTGTAATGCAGGACCGTAATAAGCTTAACCGAGACCCCCAAAAACTCGAATCGATGCCAGAATATAATTTTTCAAAAACTAGATGAACACCAAAAGAAAACAGTTCTGGACTTGCTGGGAAACTACATTCAGGCTATAAAAATCTCTTTTTTTCTATTAGTTTTTTATTAAGATTTTCATCAATGCATTAAATTGGCTTTTGTTGAGAGTAGCTTTTCAACTAAAAAAGTACTATTTTTCTTTTGGCGCTCTTTAAAAAACCCTTGAACGGGACCCCAACGAGGTGTTTGTAGGGAGGCTGTGCCAGTCCTACTGTAACGTCACAAGTTCCTGAAAAAAGTGAAAAATAATCACATGGAAAATCTTTAAAATTTAACCTGGTTTACTGATAATCTAAAAGATGTTTCGCACAAATGATTTTGGCTTCAAACTTTTAAATGGTGAAAACCGATCAACATAGAAAACTAATGTTTGGTTTAACCAATGCAGAATCTATTGTTTTTTTTCTATTTAACATATTTCTATTGTCCAATATTTGTAGAAGAACGTTGTAACCAAAAACTGGCAAAGTTAATTAATTAGTTTAGACACCGTTTAAAACATTTTAACATTTTTGGCTAAAAAGCCTTATTTCTTTTATTTTTAATAATTTTGTTAAGTTCGGTTTTGGAATTAAATATAAACAGGCAACACGTCGCGAAAAGATATTGTGACCAACAAAATCTTTAATGATTGATCAAAATATTAATGAATCAAAAATATTTTATGCAGTTTATAATGGAATGAGTTAAAATTCCAATACGTCCTCTAATAAACTACATGTTTCGCAGAATATAGGGTTTACCATTTAATCTGAAAACCAACAACACCTTGTTAAAAAAACGAAATTTAAACTAAATCATGAATTCCTGCAAGCTGATTTCCAAAACTAATTATCACTAAAAATAGAATAATACCTTGACGAAAGTTTCAAAACGCTGGAAAAAGCTGTTTATAATTTTCAAGAAATAAATGATAGAAGAACTTAATTAGAAAACATATTAATTAGAGGAACAAAAGAAATTCAATTTTAAACGATAAGAAGAAAAATATTTTGTGTTTTAGGTAAAATTAATGAAGAATATTCAAATAAGAAGATATCAGTAGTATTAAAAAGCAAAAAACAAGTTAAGCACACAGTAAATTTTGATTTTGGATATTTTTTGGCGTGGAAATTAACAACCTTATGGATGAAAATTTTAAAAAGATTAATTTTTATCATTTTTTGCCTGTTACATTTCAGAAGAGATGGTAATTTTCATGCAACGAGAATGCGATTATACAGTATATTTAAAATGGTTGTTTCCATCATACGTGTTGTCACAAACAAGCAAACATCCTTGAGGGTGGAAATTAACATGCTTAATTTTTTTCAAAGTTTACTTGTCTATTTCTAGATTTGTTATCATGAGCAGATTCAATCAATTAACATTTTACTGCCGGCAACGTATCGGTATACGTTTTAAATTTAAATTCGAATTTAAAGATGTTGTTTTAAATTAAAGAAAAAGTTTTGCAAGTACTTTTAAATTAATTTAAAACAGCATCTTTCTTGCAAAAATTATGGTATTTACGTGACAGAATGCAAATTTTGCAAAGTGCAATACGTAGGAACAAACAAAAAATAAATTTTCTACCCGATGGAAAAACCACCGCTCATTCTGGAACAAATTTAACGTTAAGGGTGAACAATGACCGAGCTGCCCTCCTTAAACATTTTTTGTAAATTTCATTTCGACGTTGTTAATGCTAAACCTGATATCATAGAATGCTTTATGTTTGTATTTGTAGAACAACCGGATAAAATTTTATTGGATTGATGTGAAAATAAACGGATTAATTAAATTATTTGAATGCTAAAATTAATATTAATAAAAATTTTTTGTCTTATAATTGTGATTGAGCTTTAAAGTCGTTTATTTGTTAACTATCGCTCAAACTGCACACTGTGAGGAAACTACGTGGGAGTTGGTGGTTTTTGATTTCACTACAGTTTTTAAAGTTCGCGTTTCTTCATTTCCGTAACGTGATTGATAATCATGACTTCAGCTGCAAAAAAATTTTTTTACACTTGTACTAATAATTTATGTTTGTAAACAAACTCTTTTTGTCTACATGAATTAGGTTTACGAAGAGTGATAAAAATCGATTCTAAGGTAGATAAATTGAAGTCGAATCTTGCTTTCGAAAGAATAAAAAATTGGTTGTCCTTGTAGTGAGATGCACATTTTTAGTTGTGTAACAAATCATTTGTTTAAATAAGAAAATATCAGTAGTATTAAAAAGCAAAATACAAGTTACCCAGTGGTTTTGACAAAATATGCAAAAATAAAAGCAAAAAATTTTGTGCTATAAAGAGAACCAATATTTGTTCATTTGACTTTAACATCACTATAAAGATTTCACTGATTACTCTATGCCTATATTCTAACGATGATCATTTATCATTGGCAACATAGTTTTCGCTATCATCATTGGTAGTAATTTCATGTCATGCCTGAGTGGAAATTTTTATATAATTGTTGTTGACCCTTATAACTTTGAATTTTTGGCTGGATTTTTGCATTTCTTGTCAAAATCAACAGGTAAGTTTGTTCTATTGGTTTATTTCCTATGATTAAAAAACTAAAACTTTTTTCACTATTGATTGGTATTTCATACTACTTTTGTTTTTAAATTTTACTCAAATATTCTTTAAGAATTTTCTTTTTTTATTGCTTGATATTCGTGCATTTGGTCAAAATTAAAATTATTAATTTTCTTCTTTTACTGTCTAAACTTTTTTCTATTTGCTTACGTTACTCTTTGGATTACTGTCATCCAAAAATTTTCCCAAACAAAGCATTTATTTTTTACAATTATAACGTTTGAAACATCTATTTCGATTAAATAAGTGCATCTACTGGTGGTTAACAAGTGTCGTGCAAAAGAAAGGCCAAAATATCTTTTTGCTTATTAAAACAGGCTTTCAGAGAGAAATCTTGAAAAGTGTAAAATGATAAAAATTTTTATTCCTTTTTCGACAAAAAAAACTTTAGGCCTTTCATTTAGAATGTGTTCGTAAAAAAATATGATTTGCTCTCAATTTTGCAAAATATTTTAAACCGTTTAAGTATTGAATTACTTTGTCTTGACTCTTGACTAATTATTAGTATCGATTGGTATAAATCATGGCGAACTTTATTACAGGCCATTTCATTTTGCACGCTTAACGTAAAACTGGAGGCGAACGTTTCTAAGATTATTAAAAAGCGCTATTAAAAGTGCTTCGTAAAACATTACTTGGAAGCTGGTTTGAGCGACAATAGCAATCTCATATTAACGTTATTTAAAATCTTTTTCAGGTTTATAATAAAGCACACTTGAAGTGGAACTTAATAAAATGAAATTTTGTAAGCATTTAAATATGCAAAAAGCTGAAACGATTTAATGAAGAAGTGGGTTTGAATTTAATAAAGACTATTGATAGTTTAATGAAATGCGAATTTGGACAGATTTAAGTCAAGTCTATTACAAGGTATTTTAAAACAAAAGTAGTTTTAGATATCCCTGCTTTCACTAAATCTCACGCAAACTACATCAAGCTGTTAATGCTTGAGAAATAGGATTTAGGTTTCTGTAATACAGTTTAATTGACTGTTTTAAGTTACTTTTTTGTATTTGAAAAAGATTTGATAAATGTTAGGTTTCCGTAGTTGTATATCACCAGAGATACTGTTTTAGGCAAGCTTATTTGAAATTAAGTAACCTTTTAAATGTTATGTGTTTGTATAGTCATTAAATATACAAGCTCTCTATATATACCAACAATAGATAGAAAAATGCTGGGTTACAAGTTGCTATGATAGTTATGACAATGAATCGAAAGAAAAGAATTTCCGCCTTTCCAAAAACTAAGAGAAAAGTGGTTAAAAATATTGCCACGAAACAACAAGCCAGATTCAAAAAAGTAAGTTGTTTGCGAAAGACATTAATCCAAAATGCTTCGGGTCAAAGCTTCTTATGCCGAACAAACTGTGTTAAAACATGAACCAAAAAATGTTTGGATTTTAAAAAATTTTGCTTGTCCTAATTTTTCAGCCCGCTGCTGAACCTATGAAAGTTACACCTTGTTAGCCCAAACAAACGTTTTTGGGCAACACAGGGCGCGAAAAACAAACCATTTCAATAACCCCAAAGTGACGGCAACATACCTGATAAAAATGAGTGCAATCTCCTGGTTTTTCAAATGGATCACCGCTTATAGGATGTCCTTTTGCATCAAAGCATAAAGCTGCAACAAACAATAATATAACGTGTTTATCCAAAATATTTTAATTTGAACAATCAAAATAAAAAAATAACTTGACTTTGGAAAAACTTGACTTTAATCAAAGATTTTATTTAAACTTTTGAAAACTCTTGGATTTAAAACAATATTAAACTAAACTATTTTTATTCAAGTATAGGCTACTCCTAAGTCTGATATCTAAGAATATGTTAATAATTCCTTTAATGCACATTTTGACAATCAATAACTCACGATCAGTATCTGCTGGTGTAGATGGCGGAGGATGAGTTGGTTTATGTGTTGGCCACCATGGTTTGTGGGTTGTTGTTGTTGAAACATGTCCACATCCAGGGACCTTGTAAGGCCAATCACAGACACCGAGTCGCGGATTGAAGGCAGTTCCAGGAGCGCATGGCATGACGTAAAGATATCCGTTCGAGCACTAAATCAAATAAAGCATTTCTCAAGTTAAGCGATCGCTAAAAGCAAAACATCGCAAACAAAACTCCTCGCGACCGCCACGTACTTGATAGAAGTGAGTGCAATTTCCTGGAATTTCGAATGGATCACTGCTTATAGGATAACCATGTCCCTTCATACATAGCGCTGAAGAAAAAAACAAGATCACTTTACGAAAATGCACAATATTAACAAAATTATAAAACTCAGATGCAAAATGTACAAAGCTTACCAAAGCCCAAAATTGGTACGCAAAGTTCTGCTTTTGAAATTTATACTAATTATATTGAACTAGTCATAGAAACTTACGATCAATTGATGGTGAAGAAGCTGGAGGATGGTGTGGTTTATGTGTTGTTGAAGGTGGAGGGGGAGGGGGACGATGTTTTTCAGATTTCAATTGGATTTCTGTCAAAGCAATACCAATAACAAATACAATAATTAGATAACATCATTTTAATCGTAAAAATTAAACAAGAATGATTTTTTTACAGTTGATTCTTTTAAACAATGGCAAATTTTTAGTTTTACGTTTAAATTAAACCAAAAAGAATGTGGCGTTTATAGCTTCACAAGCTTTTTAAAGTCGATTTTTTATAACTATTATCCTATTTGGTATTTATCAGCTCGATATCTTGAAAAATAACGAAGTTTTGTAGCTACTCAAAATAATTGTCATGTAGCTACGTCGAACGATTTTTAGAAATTTCACGTTTTATCTACCTGGTTAAATTTTTTTAATATTAAAACCCTAAATTCAAATAAGCTTTTTTTGCCGAATTTTTTCAAAAAGCTCAAGTACTTATCTAGTGTCATTGGTTTTCGAACCGTGGTACATATACGTTACTGATAAAGAAAAATTTTCAGCAGTTTATTGTTGGTTGCTATTAAAAGCTTAAAGCCACGAAAAATGCTCGTCTTCCAAGCCCTATCTTAAATAATTTTTTACTTAAGTTTGTTGTTGGACAAAGAATGTTCTTGTTGGCGTTTAGTGTTGATACCCTGTTTTAGCAGAATTCTTCCAAGCTTTGGCATCTTTCCAACTGCTTTTATGTTGTCAGTTTAGAACGAAGTCGGTGAAACAATAACAGATGTCGGCAGCGTGGTCGAGTGGTTAAAGCATCGGACTGATGATCAGCATGGTCTAGGTTCAAAACCCACGTGCGCCATTCTGTTGTGTCGTTGGGAAAGACACTTTACGGCACTTTCCCTTGCTTGGTGGTCTTGACAAGCAGTTCTAAATTGCAGTCAAATCTCTACTAAATTACTAGCGGACAGCAATATCTTGGTATCTCCGGAAGCAGGTCGGGGTAATTGCTTACCCTATGTATAGCGCCTCCGTCGCTTTCCTGCGAGTCAGGAGGATAAATATAGAGATAAAAATAAAAAAATAAAATAAAGATCAGTCAACACATATTTGAAAAGGATTGTTTGAACGAAATTCAAAGTACTGGTATTAAACGGTGTGAAAAAATAAAGAAACCAGCTGTATAATCTGTTTAAATAGTTTTGTTAAAAATAGTTACAGAACAATGCTCATTTATCTTTCTCTTCAAATTCATTTTGCTTCTTGAAATGATTTATCAAAATTGGTATGTGGTACAGCCGAAAGCTTTTTATGTCACATTTCGAAGTGGTACTCAAGATAATAATAAGGCGAAAAAATCTCTAATTGGTTTCTATACTCTATGCGATCTTCTCACAGCAGAGTACGAGATATTTTTTACAGTACTGTATGTTATATGAGCGTCAGTGTTGCTTCCAAGAGTCGTAGTTAAAACCGACAACTTGCATTGGCAAGAAATGCGAACATCAAGCGCTAGCAAAAGAATTAGGGCTATATGTTAGAATTAAATACAGTATATTCAAATAAAATTGCGTACGTTTATCCTCTGTTGCAGTTGAGAATTTCTTTGGATTTTCATCAAAAGTCTATAAAGCAAAATAATATTTCTTACAGTTTAATGCATAAGTTATATATATATAACTGATTAAAGTGTCAGACCACAACAATAATTTTATCACAAATTTATTAACCTCAACAGTTTGTTTTGCCTATTTTGGGTTCGTCATGAGGGGATCGAAAATCTTATACTTGAATAATAGAATTCCATCGGAATAAAATTTTGAAACAATTTAAAAGCGTGTTTAATTTCTCTATTTTTGTCCCGAAATACTAGTGATGATTAAAAAAAAGGTCTTCACCAATTTGGGAGTTTTGTCGTCCGCATTTGTTATCGGTGGCCAAAAAAACATGTCTTGCCCAAATAATTTCTTGTCACAACCCAAAAAATTCTGATTTTTCCAAAATTTTTGAGATTTGGAAGAAAATTGGCGGCTCTGCCCCCCGGCTTATACGACTATGGTGTCAAGTGAAATAATTGTTTATTCACTAGTTTACGAGTATTTGACTTCGATTCGCTGTTTATTTTAGTTATTTTACAATACCAAAGATAATCCTTAGTTCGAAAAAATATAACGTTAAATGTTTATACCCTATATAATGTACTGAATATATGACACTGGGTCAATGAGTAAATAGTTAAACTAGTTTGTAAAACGGATTTATATTTAGATATTATCATTGTAAACGTTGTTTTGACATAATTAGTATTTATTGAGAGTCCAAGCAGAATGCTTTGAAGGATTTTACTATTATTTAAATCACACACCATTAGACTGAGGACGGCAAGAATATGTAAACAAGATTACTACAGTAATTTAACTTTTTACTTAAAATCTAATGCAAACAACACAGTTATTTATTTATTTTCTTTTTTATAAATAGTGACTTTATTGCCAAATATTCATAAAAGTATTATTTTGCCAACTGATATCTGTTTATAAAAAAAGGGAAAATAGCAAAAAATAGGGACTCCGGTGTTGCACCCCTTAATCCTCCTTAAATTTGAACTGCTTGCCAAGACCGCCAAGCAGGGAAAAGTGCCGAAAAGTGTTTTTTCCAAGGACATAACAGAATTGCACGAGTAGGTTTTCAACATCGGCCGTTTTGATTACGATTATCACGCTTTAAACACTCGACCACGCTGCCTAGGACCCATTTAACAACCGGTAAAAAGTTGTCATCAATAAATCCATAGGCGTATACGCGAAAAGAGAAGGGTTGGGGTTGAAAAACTTTCATGAAGAATGATCTTTAAAGGTTTACAGTAGCACTAAAATAGTTTAAAAACTTTTAAAATAAAGTGAAGAATTTATTTATTTATTTAAAAGATAATTAGGGCTCGAAAAAAGTGAAGAGTAAAAAAAGATCTTCACGTTATAAAACAGATGGCACTGAAGAGTACCACCAATGGCAACCATCTATGAGTTTGAAACTTGAAACCATGTTTGGGCATTGAGCTCAGGTTTGGCGTGCGCGAGGCACAATGCCATAGATCAGGGGTGGGAAACCGTTTTTCCTCAACCGCCAATTTTATTCAAGTCCAGTTCATATCCGCCACAAACGAAAGAAGTCAAAATTTTATAGTGAAACCAAGCTGATCTCTAAAAAAAAAGATCAACGCTGGAAAAAATTCTCTAAATTTTTACTTTTCCTACTGAAACCAAGCTGTTCTCTATTGCATGCCCCGCAGGTTGGCCACCCCTGTCATAGATGGTACTGTTTAGTGCCATCTGTTTTATAACCTGATATATTCCTAGCATCTGGTCATCGGCGTGCGCGAGGCACAATGCCGTTTCTACCAGTGCAATCTTGCATTTAATGGAAGCCACAAGTCTTAAAAAGTTCTTCACTTTATTTTACATTTGTCGGCAGCGTGTTTGAGTGTTTAATAGCGCTGTAATTGATTGCGAACGTAATAAGAAGCATTGAAAGCCTACTCTCGCCATTCTCTTGTGTCTGTGAGAAAAACACTTTATGGCATTTTATCCTGCTTGGTGTCTTAGTAAGTAGTTCTAAATTTCGGTCATACCTCTAAATATAAACCAAAAAACAAAATAAAAAATTTCAACCTGACAGCAGTATCTTAGCATCTCCAAAAGCAGGTCAATTTAATAGCTTGACAGTTGCTCTACGTACATGTAATGGCACCGACAATTTCCTGTGAGTCAGGAAAATAAAAATAAAAATAAAATAATAATATCAAAGATAAATAAATAAATTTAAATTGTTTTTTTAAGTGAATCTTTGAAAGTGGCTCCTTTTTTTTGTTGCATCAGGTTTCCTTTTTGTAAAAATTATCGCAAATTATAGTGATCGTATTTTTGGCTCTCAACTGCCCCCCCATAACAAATTTCTGCAAACGCCATCCTATGAATCTAGTTGCTTTAAATAAATACCAAATTGCTAATAAGACGAAATAGAAAAAGAGAAAAATAGCTAAAAACTAATTCGATTAAACTACCTAAAAACAGATAGAAAATAAACAGGGGTATTGCAGAAAGAAAAGCCAATGAGTTGTTAAGCAGCTTTTACTCGTTTCTATAATAAGTCATTATTTCTAATCTTTTTTAGGTAATTACTTAGACTAATTTTATTCTATGTAAGACAAACATAGCCAACAAATCCAACTAATGCAACACGCCAACACAGATAACCGAGCTAATTAAAGATTTGG
The DNA here is from genome assembly GCA_963680785.1 of Diplosoma virens. Classification (NCBI taxonomy): domain Eukaryota; kingdom Metazoa; phylum Chordata; class Ascidiacea; order Aplousobranchia; family Didemnidae; genus Diplosoma; species Diplosoma virens. The sequence goes on along the minus strand of OY796886.1, from coordinate 42,165,693 downwards.
ATGACGTTTTGGTTCTGGGTATATTCCATTATGGTAAATTTCACCACGGCACATTCCAGCACGGTCGATTGCACCGCAGTAGCCTATATTCCATCGCGATATATTCCACCACGATATCACATCATGTTGATTGTTGTTGATTTAGCACGCTATAAGTTCCCAAATACAGAGTACAGTAGTTGACAAGTACATTTATTACTCTAAACCTAAACCTCTCTCATCCTAATCTTTCATACTAACCCTAACACTTAACCCTGTACCTATAACCTAAACCCTAACCCTAACCATAACCCATTAAACCTAACAAATCTTCGTAATAAAATTTACCCATCACCCAAGTTTCAATCATTCTCGTGATTAGCGTGCCTTCAGCATTTTTGAGCTTTAAAAAAATTTTTATTGAATATTCGTTAAATCTTTGTTTTTTTATTGTTTTTTTCAACATTGTTAACCAGCATGCTTTGTTTGTTTCGGCTTTGTTCTGCTCTAGTTGAGCGAATTTTTAAAGCGGGTTGTTTTATAAAGCAACCACACGTGAGTAAAGCATTTTTCAACATGATAGAGATGCTTGTTTAATTAAAATGTAATCTTAGATTACTTCTTAAAAAATAGAAATTTATTGTTTTTGAAATAATTAAAAACGAACTATATTTTTATAGAATTTTCGGTCTCGGTCTCGGTCTCAAAAAAATTATCAGGTCTGGATCTTGACGTTTGTGGACTCGACTACATCACTGGTTCACAAAAACAATTGTTAAAGGCAAATTCATTAGATTAGGATATCCATTCGGTTTATCTTCTGAAATAAGTCTATACTGTAGATATTGCTATAACTTTGAAGGTAAAAATAAAACAAAAGTCGACAAACCAATCTTACTCTCAGAATCAGAGTTGTTTTTCAAATGTTTGAAGTAAAAGAATATCCTCTCTTACACTCTGCATTTTTACATATTTAGGTTTCTGATCTCCTTATTTTTTGAGAAAAAAGGATTTCAAGCAACCACCACAATATGGAAAGTAAACTGTAAATGATAAAAATTGGAAAAAAAAGAGCGTGCTATGAATACAGATCTGCGGTAACTTCGGTTTTCTATACTTTTTTTTAGAATAGTGCGTTCACTCAATTGAATCAAAGTATGTAGGCTACTAATCGATGCATGTTTTCCAAAGTAACTTAACTTATTATTTTTCTAACTACGGATGGCAACTGCATGGGTGATCTCGATAAACATGACTGGCTGGTGTCCTATTATGGATTCTTAATTCGAGATAAAAAAAATGGTAATTGCCCAATTTAATTTATATCTTGATATGTTCTTCTTCATTGCTTGAACTATTTATAAGCTAATTCAAAGCAAAAAATATCACCTGTCTTTGAATTTCCAGAGATAAACAAAATAAAACCGTGGCATATCTTCAGCTTGTCAGCCATAAAAAGCAAGCAAGGAAACCAAAGGCGATGTCCAAATGAGTATTGCCCAAGTCAATCCCAACTTAATGACAAAATAATACTGTCACCCTTTGTCTGGATTGTTTTAGCCTTTATTATACCACACCAAAAGTTTACATTTTTGAAGACGTTTTAAAACTGATATATATGCATATTATGTATTTTTTATTTATAATTAAAAAATCATGGAAAAATAAATACAGTATAAATAACTGAATAAGGTTTTATGCAGATTTTTGTCATTTTTTGTCAAAAAAATGTGATTTGTCAAAAAAATGTGATCATGTTCACCACTATTCAGTTTATTTCAATTTCACGCATATTGCTCGTTAGTTATGAATTTATTGTATAACATTAAATTTCTGTTTTAATAATGATTTTAACCGTCCCTGATGATCCTAAGCAGAGGTCACAGACTTTGGGGCAAAGAAACTCAAACGTTAAAATAAAAAAAGATTTTAGGGTCTGACAATTTAATTAGTTATTACAATAAATCACAATATTTTATTTACAGGATTGCTAAATATCTGTTAGTAAATAGAGGAAACGAATTTTGCCCTTAATTAGTTATTTTCATTTTTATTCAATTTTAAGGCAGCTTTATTAGTTTCTAAATAGAAATACCCCGTCCACAACTTAAATATTCCGGGACTTAATGGGTTGAACAAATCATTTAACATAAAAGTTAGTATTATCGTCTTTAAATAAATGATAATTTAAATACTCTAACCACCTGTCGTAATGTGTCGGAGCGAGACTGAATTTCGACTGGCGTACACCAAGCCGCCGAGATTAAAGTGATTGCAAGAATTAACTTGATCATAGCTTCTTTCTTCAACTGCTTTTATCCTTATCTACACCGCAAAAATAGAAAAGCTGCAAGTTGCCTTTTTGTCGATGACCTTGAACTGGCTATGCATGCCTTCTTATATACTCCTTTCTATCAGCTCTTGCGCAAGCAACGTCATTGAAGGAGCATTTGGTAAGTGAGTGATCAAGACGTTTATTTGAACAAGCTAAGCGTGCACTTCTGCGCTTTATCGTAAACTATACTAAATGTACTTAATCAACAACAAAAATCGAACGATGCTTTTAATTCTACGACTGCTAAAATACCTTTTCAAGATTTTTTCATCACTTTTATATATTAAGTATTCTGTTTTGTTTCTTTTTTATCACCGTTTATACTTTGGAAACACTCCGAACTCATCATCTTCCGGTTGCTTCCAGGGTGGTAAAAGGATGTTTACGGGGTGGTAAAAAGATAGACCCTTTGCTTTAGAAGCGAAAGATTCTCGATAAGTCAACCGTTTATAGACTTTTAAAAGATCTTATGCGGTTTTGGTATCTTGTGTATTAGAAGTATCTTGTGCTTCCAGCAGTAGTTCTTTGACCAAAGCGCAAACATTAATTGTTTATGTTCTTTTTTGAATTGTTTTTATTGCTGTTTGCCTGAAAATAAAATCAGAATTTAAAAAATGTTTTTACTTTTAAAAATCTTATTGAATAATATGACTGCTAATTTTTTTATACATTAACGTCAAATTAAGTTTATTTTGCAAGTTATCTTGTTTGATATTATCTATTTAAACATATTTAGTTTTATTTGTTAGTGATCGTAAGGATTTCTAACTTTGACCAAAAATAAATCCTATTTTCCTATATATTATTGAAAAAATTTACTGATATTTGCTAATTCATAAACTAGTGTTTACATAGGCCAACAATGTAGCGAACTCTGACTTAATTGTCCATAAATTTTGGTAACACATAATAAATTAATTTAGATTATAAACCTGTAACAATAAATAGCGTTGAAGAAACGCGATTGGTTTATTTCACGGTGCGAGATCTTGACACCACCCAATGCCATGTTTTAACGTGTCATCCAGCACAAACTTATCCCGACGGTCGACCGCACCACAAAATGCAAATATTTGATAGTATTTAAAGGCTCGAAAGCCAGAGAGCTACAACTTTGAACACATTGGAACAAGTTATTGAAGTCTGAATAAGATCGATATAATTTTTGAAATTTTAATTTTCACCTAAACACAATGAACAATAGTTACGCACATCTGCGTTTAGTTTTATGTAAAGCACATTGTAGGTTGGTCTTTTAAGATGTCTTCATTAGAGATTTTGATTTTAATTATTTTAAAATTTTTATATTATGGCACCTGGAAGCTCTAACAGTCCAAGTATAAAATTCAAATAAACTGTGGCGGTCCTGCAGGTAAGTTAATAAGGACCAACATCAATCCATGGAACGGTGTTTGGAAAACAGTGAGTGAGGTGCTGGTCCTTATTAACTTACCTGCCGGACCGCCACAGATTATTTGAATTTTACACTTCGACTGTTAGAGCTTCCAGGTGCCATAAGTTTAAAATTATAACATTAAATTTTGTAACTAAATGCAAAATTTATTACAGTTTTGCTAGATTCTTAAAACATACCTTGTTATATTTACAGTTTCTGTAGACGTTTTTGTACTTAACGTTAAATGCAGAACAAAAGGGTGATTGTGTAAGTAATAGTAAAGGTAAAAAGTTATTTTTTCTTTTTACTTGAATAGGCACTGCAGGGCCGCAAAAACTGTTTTGATTTATTACCGACCAGCAATCTTATAAAGGTAGGAAACTAATGACCTAACCGACATTCTTCACGCTTGCTTTTATACCAGAATTTTCGGCAGCGTCGCCAAGTGGTTATCGGCAGCAAGTCCGAGTGATTAAGAGCGTTCTATTAATGGCGAACGTAATCGACCTGCTCACGGTTCAAAACTTACTCTCGTAATTCTGTTGTGTCCTTGGAAAAGAAAGTTTACAGCACTTTCTTCGGCTTAGTGCTCATAGCAAATAGTCTAAATTTTTTTCACATCTCTAAAGAAAAATAAAAAAATAAACAAAAAATTTCAATCGGACAGCATCAACATAGATCGGTCAAAACAGGCTGAATACAAAAGCGGAAAAACTAAAGCGTGTAGCAAAAAGCGCAATAGAAACAAAGCCGAAAGACTCCTTAGACTAGCGTAAAACAATCCGCCTAAACGAAAAATGTTTTTGATTTGCGAAAAAAAATTGCTGTTGAAATATTTCAACCTTTTAGTTTGGAAGATTGACAGCGGTCGAGAAAAAGCACGGCAAAAGCGGAATTTTCTGTTGCGCTTTTGAAATTACGCTTTCCGTTTGTTTTCAGTCTGAGTCGATTTTATCTTGGCACATAGGAAAGTAAGTCGGGATAATTGATTGACGGTTGCCCTATCCATAGCACCTCCGCTGCTTTTCTGCAAATCAGTAGGATAAAATAGAAATAGAAAACGAGGTAAGCAGCATTACTTTTCAAAGTTACAACAAAAGTTATTTTGGTAGATCCTTTTGCTCGCACGTCAGGGTGTTCGTATTAAGTTATTCGATTGACTTTTTCAGTGTAGGAAAGTCAGAAGTAATTTCCTGCTCACCTTTTTATATTTGTAAATCTATTAAATAAACTTCTACATTTAGATTTGAAAAGGTTTAAAAGAAGTTCTAGAGAAATATGTACCAGGCTGCTATAAAAATCCTTTGTATCAGTTTTTCTGATTTTTCTTTTTCGTTAGACCGTCAGTGTTTAAGAACGACTGACTTATCTTGTAACTTTTTTTGGTCAATGTTTAAAACATAATTTGAATATAATTAGATAAGCACAAGATATAAATCATTTTAAGAATATTTAACTACTGTTTTAATTATGTGAAAATGGCAGCTGAAAATTTTTCTAACTAGCATCAATATATGTAAAAACAGTCCAATACTGAATAATGTAATCATATTTAAATGATCTTTAATATTTATACAAAACAGTAGAATGGGAATCTTACAGGTGATCAATTTAAAAGTTTGCATTAGACTAAGTAATGTAAATTTAAATGGATATTATACAAGTTTTGAAATTTTTATACACAACACTTAAAATGGGAGTTTTACAGCTGAAAATTTGTTTTATATGCTTTAGATTATTATGTGTACATAATGTTTGTTTTTGGATCTTATTATCTTAACTTACACTATGTATGGGAATCAACCAGGAGAATATTTTAAAAGTTTTTAAAAAATAACTTCTTTATCTTCTTTATGACGGCTCTTGAGCCGAATTTACAATTCATTTTAATTTCAGTGAAGTGGTTCGCAATTTTTCTCTTCCTTTTTACCATTTTTTTTGACTTGGCAATTATTTTTCCAAAGATAAAAAAAGATTTACGGACAGCTTTGTTGGAATTGAAATAAGTTTTTTATGAAAATTATAAATATTAGGATTAACGTTTGTTAGCATTTTCTCATTGAATGTCTCTCATTTAATTCCTATATTAATCACAAAGCTGAAACAATGCAGGAGCAGATGAAGTAAGTTGAGCAACTTTTTTCAAACATGTTTTGCGAACACGAATTTAACTTTAAATGAAAACGGTATAAAGTCTAAAGCCATCCACGTTGACTCTTATTTAATGGAAAATTTTTTTCTTATTGTTAGTACTTGATGTGATAGAAGTGTTTTTGTAAAAACTGCTCAACTTACCCATTCGTTTTTTTCATTAGGTAAATTGAGCTAAATTGTGGAGTAAATTGAGCAACAATGATATGTCATTAAAGTTTTATTAGGTTGTTCAAAAACTAATGGCCGTTTCAGGTGGGTATTTTAAAATTCTGAGTTCATGCTGGACCCATTTGTCAAACTTTTTTTAATCTTTCCGAAATGTTTCTGATGATCGGGCAAAGTTGAAATGTTGACACCAAGTCACAAAAAAATTTCCCTGACACTTGGTTTTGGGTTTTGCTCGACAATTGCTCTCAAATCTTTATTGCGAAAAAGGGTCCATTTCCTACCGTCTTCATCTTTGAGGGCATCATTTTTACCATGACATTTTTGAAACCATCTCACTACTCTTCTTTCAATTGTTGTCCTTTCTCATTATATCTTATTGATGTTTGCGTAGTTTGAGCAGCAATGCTGCCGAGCTTGAACTCATACAAGAAAAGTAATCGCAATTTTTTTTTTGTTGTTAAAATTGTAAACTTTACTGCTTATGAAATGAGTTGTAGATAAAATAAGTACAAAAGTATTCTTGAGCACTTGTAGATAATTCATCATGCTTACTGTTTACCTCAAATACGGAAAAAGTTTAATAGTAATACCAGTGGCTCATCCAGAGGGGAGCGGTAAGGGCGTTCCGCCCCGGGCGGCAGTTTTTAGGGGACGGGACTTTAAGTGCGCAATTACCAGCAGAGTAACTTGGCGTCCCGTTTCAATCAACCTTAGTTTGTGGAGATCGTTGTCTGTTATTTCGGGTGAGGTGAATTTTTCCTTATCAAAATAAATTAGGCATTTCTAGTGTAATTACAAAAATACAATTATTGTATATACCCAAGTAGTATGTAATGGTACTTTTGGCGCGGGTTACGCTAGTGGCGCTAGAGAGCAGAGGGGTGAGGAGGTTTTGTCCACTAGGGGTGCCAGAGAGGAGGAGGTTTTGTCCACTGGAGGCACTAGAGAGGAGAGGAGGGTTTGTGTCCACTGGGGGCGCTGGAGAGAGAGAGGAGGGGGGCGCTAGAGAGGGGGGGTTTTGTCCACTGGGGGTGCTAGAGAGAGGAGGGTTTTGTCCACTGGGGGCGCTAGAGAGGAGGAGGTTTGTCCACTGGAGGCGCTAGAGAGGAGGAGGTTTTTTGTCCACTGGGGTTGCCAGAGAGGAGGAGGGTTTTTGTCCACTAGAGGCGCTAGAGAGCAGAGAATGGGAGGAGGGTTTTTGTCCACTAGGGGTGCCAGAGAGGAGGAGGAGGAGGGTTTTTGTCCACTGGGGGTGTCATAGAGGAGGAGGTGGGTTGGGAAACATAGTAGTCCTGAGTTCGATTCCCCACCAAGATAATAAAAAGTTTAATCCTAAGAAAATCGATGGTCCTGAGTTTGATTCCCCACCAAGATAATAGAAAGTTTAATCCTTAGAAAAACAGTGGTCCTGAGTTCGATTCCCCACCAAGATAATAGAAAGTTTAATCCTTAGAAAAACAGTGGTCCTAAGTTCGATTCCCCACCAAGATAATAGAAAGTTTAATCCTAAGAAAAACAGTGGTCCTGAGTTTGATCCCCAACCAAGATAATAGAAATATAAATCTTTAGAAATCAATGGTCCTGAGTTTGATTCCCAACCAAGATAATAGAAAGTTTAATCCTAAGAAAATCGATGGTCCTGAGTTTGATCCCCCACCAAGATAATAGAAAGTTTAATCCTAAGAAAAACAGTGGTCCTGAGTTCGATTCCCCACCAAGATAACAAAAAGTTTAATCCTTAGAAAAACAGTGGTTCTAAGTTTGTTTGCCAACCGGGCGAGTTTGGGCAAGTCAGTTTTACTGCACGATAAGCAGTTGTTTCGTGGAGAATTCCCTAGGTTTTTACCAGGTTTGTTTGTATAGGTTTTTTTTTGCAAAACTACGATGCAATCCATAATGGTAGGTATATAAAGCAGAGTTTGTTTGTTTTTCTATTAATCTAAAAAATATGGATCGAGATTGTGTTGATGCTGCAACAATATCTGATACTCAAAACTCCGAAGCTATCAAAAGAGAAATGGAAAGTGTAGACAACAGAAAACTATTTAAAGAAATCAATGTTTCAACAATTCCCTCGTCGTCGTTGTTCCGAAAAGTTAGTCTTGACATCGGAAGAGGGAAAGCTGTTAAAATCGTCCATGTGTTAATGGGGGATGTCCCTTTTTTTCTGTTCCAATCAAAATCGAACAAAAAAAATTACGTGGTTCTGTTGTTCTGGGCTGCGGATGATGAAGTTTGTCGAATTTTGGAAAAAGTTCAAACTATATCCAAACACAAACTTCAGATCAATTTTAAGATCGAAAGTGTAACAAAAAACCAACGAGAAGTTGCCAGTATCATGAACAAATTTAGATGTTTAAAAAAACAAAATGACGACGTCTGCCGGCTTTCAATTAATGATCGCCACGAACTAGAGTCGATTACCGATTTGTTGAGAGTTATTGATTCGCGTTCTGTGTAATTTCTTTAATTTTTTCTAGGCTAGCTTGATTTTTGGTATACTTATGTTTAATTTTTCAAAATTTTTCTTTGTCAACCATAATTTTATTATACCTTTGTTAAATTTTTAAAAGTTTATCTTGATTTTTGTCATTCCTATCTTCAATTTTCTCCTAAACAAGTTTGATTTTTGTTACGTCCTTGTTCAATTTTTCGAAATTTTTCTTTATCAACCATAATTTTATTATACCTTTTTGAAGTTTTAAAAGTTTTTATTTAGGTTTTTAGATATTTCTCTCTGGTTATTAGATATCTATCTTCAAATTTTTCTAAGCAACCTTGTTTTTTTTGTATACTTATGCTCAATTTTTCAAAAATTTTTCTTAGTCAACCTTGATTTTTGTTGTACTTATGCTCAATTTTTAAAACTTTTTCTTAATCAACCTTCGTTTTAGAAACCTGCATTCGCTTTTTTCCTAAGAAAACTTGACTTTTAGGCAGCTTTATTCAATTTTAAAACTTTTTCTCTTGGCAGTTTTGATTTTTGTTCTACCTAACCTCAATTTTTCTCTAACAACCTTGATTTTTGTTATAAACTTTGTTCAATTTAAAAAAAAAATTTTTTCTAATCAACCTTGATTTTTGTTATGTTTAACTTTTTTCTAGACAAGTAAAGAGCTTCTTATTGGTACAATAAATTTCTAGACAAGTTTGATTTTTTGTTACAACTTTGTTAAATTTTTAAAAAAATTTTTTGGTTTTTATTCATAATCAATTTTAAAGTAATTGTTAAAAGCTTTAAACAAAATTTCTATTGATAGGTTATTCGTGTTCAATAAACAAATGTTTCATAATAAAAATGACGTCTTTTTTCCATTTTTATTATTTAGTAAAACTGTTTTCTAGATAAATTCTATTTTTGTTACAACTTTGTTCAAATTTAAAACTTTTTCTCCGAACAACCGTGATTATCGTTTTAAGTTTTTTTTTTTCAATTTTTTTTCAATCAACCTTGATTTTGATATACCTTTGCATAATTTTTTTCTTGACAACCTTGAATTTTAGTTACTCATCTTCAATTTTTTTTTTGTTATACCTAAGTTGGATGTTTTTCGTGACAATCTTGGTTTTTTATTCGTACTCGATTTTAAATTAATTGTCAAAAGTTTTCTTAAAGCGCGCAATAAGCGAGCTCGTCAAAGGTCAAGAAAGTTACAATATGGTAAGATATTAGGCAGCTGCTTTCTGGATTTATATAAATTGATGAGACAGAAACCCGTCAAAGCTTTTCCTGTTTGTCATCATACAATAACTAAATCGTGAAGAAAGTTACAACATGGTAAGATATTATGCAGCTGCTTTCTGGATTTATATAAATTGATGAGACAGAAACCCGTCAAAGCTTTTCCTGTTTGTCATCATACAATAACTAAATCGTGAAGAAAGTTACAACATGGTAAGATATTATGCAGCTGCTTTCTGGATTTATATAAATTGATGAGACAGAAACCCGTCAAAGCTTTTCCTGTTTGTCATCATACAATAACTAAATCGTGAAGAAAGTTACAATATGGTAAGATATTATGCAGCTGCTTTTTGTTTTACCTATATTTAACTTTTTTCTAGACAAGTAAAGAGCTTCTTAGTGGTACAATAAATTTCTAGACAAGTTTGATTTTTTGTTACAACCTTGTTAAATTTTTAAAAAATTTCTTTTTTTTATTCGCAGTCAAAGTAATTGTTAAAAGTTTTAAACAAAAATTTTATTGATTCGTGTTCAATAAACAGATGTTTCATAATAAAAAAGTCGTCTTTTTTCTTTATTATTTAGTAAACCGAATTCAAACATAGTTATTATTTTTATGTTGTACGAATTTAATTTCTAGTGTTAACATTTTAATTGTTTCAAAAATGAATTCAGTTCTAACTATGTTTCGTCTTTTGGTCCTTTTTATAAACTTTTAATAACAAGAAAACTACTGTAACCTTCATAACGTGTGTCAAGGTCTTCTCTTATACAGAAGCTTGCTGTTCATACCGTATCACGTTTCCTGTTAAAACTATGACGTATTCGTGATTGGAGTTTGAAAATCTGGTTACCTTAATTTCCAGTGTAAAAATAAAGTAAACAAAGAATTTTATAGTTTTTAACAACTGTCTGTAAAAAGAAATTTTATTACAAGCTTGACCCAAAAGATTTGATTTTAAAACACCGACTTAAACTTAGTTCGATCCCCAATCAAATACAACCTTTTGTACTAAAAAGTTTTACATTTTTTCACGTTTACTAACAAAATTCGTCGTAAAGTTGATTATTTTATACATTTTACCAACTGAATTTTTTAAAATTAATATGAAATTTAAAGTCAAAGAAGACCAACGTAAGGAAGACCAATTCCAAGAACAGTCGTTTTTTGAAAATATAATAAGATTTATTCTATCAAGTCCTATCACAGATAGTTCTTATGTCTAAACGAAAACAAACCAATCTGAAATTATTTAATTAACTTATTGACTAACTCGAAAGTTAAAAATAAACTTTTGAAAAAACAGAATAGCTAAAAATTTTGCTTTCAGGACACGGTTTTGTTTGGGGTAACAAACACAAATAAAGTAAGAAACCAACAAATTTACTCTTTTATCTTGAACGTTGCTAATCTCTGAGAAAAAAGTTTGGACAATGATCTTGTAAAAGAAACCACCTAAGGATATTAAAAATTAGACTTTTTAGTATCATTTTCCGTTTTCTACACCAAGGTTTTAAAGTAATACAGAAAAACTTTTTAGCAATTTTCTTAAAAATCGAAAATGTAAAATATCCAATAAAGCGTAAGACTTCTTTCAGACTTAACGATTCAAGTTAAACCAAATTTTTTATTTTTACCAGCTTAATAAATCTTTGAAACATCAAAGTTTAGAAAAAGACCGCTTGACATTAGTTAAACCAAAATACTTTAGTTTTTCTTTCTCCAAATAAACGTTTTAACCAAAAGCTTCATTAATTGATATTAGCAATATGATCCATGAATATAATTTTATACAGTTTTTACACGGGGGTTTTTTGGTTAGGTGTTAAAAAAATTGTAAAACTTTAAGCCTAATTGTTACTATTTAAAAATTCTAGAGCCTTACATTGTAAAGGTTTTAGTGTGGAAACACTAGATTCCTTTTACGTAAAAAATTATCTCTTTGAAAGACCGACCTTTCTTCCCAGTGTCTTACATTTTAAAGTTACGAAAACACTAGCTTGCTTAAAAAATCTAAAAAATTTCTCCTAAAAAGTGTACGTTTTTTCCAAGTGTTGCAGAAGTTTGTTAACTTTTAGAACAAAATCCTAGAAAATTCTGTTTTATTTTACATTTTGCTATTTTTAACGCATAGCAACAATTCAATTTCAAATTTTTTGTCACAATTGCTTTCTTAATTGCGCAAATGGTGTAATTTTGTCAAACTCTTTGTATAATTGTTACACAGAGATAAATATTCGTCTTTTGCACGGTTCTCATTTTATTTTGTTTTTTCTTTTTCAAAGTAAAAAGAGTCGCATGAAAGTCTTTAGTTTAACTAAATATCGATTCGTTTGTTTTAAATACTAAGTAACAACACAAACATTTCAAAGTTAACTAACAAAAAGTTGACTAGTCAAGTTTATTAGACTCATCTCTTCATTAAAAGATATCGATTTTTGACTTATTTCACCTTGTAACTTTAATGTTTTCAATTTACTTTGCTTTAAAAAGGTGTTTAGCATCACAAAATTTCACAAGATTTTCTCAAGTTGAAACCGTCTTGATTGAAAAATAGCAAATTTGGCGTTAAAAGTTGTTCGGTTTGCAAAGCAATATCTGTTTTTAGCAACTGTTTATTCATCATGTGACCTAAAATGCGGTGTATTAAATTAATTTTATGATAAAAATCAGTCAACCTTACAAATTTTAACTAGTTGAAACCGTTTGTGCCTCAAAAAATCAGAAACATACGCTTCAGCATGATTTAATTTTGCATTTTTACAAGCAAACTTTTCGAAACAAACCTACATTTTACTTTGTTCACGTTTCAATAGCTAAGTTTGTTGTTTCAAAGGTTAGACCAACAATTTTTTTTTATTTTTGAATTTGAAATCACAACTTGTATATTTTGTTTTATAAACTTACTCTTTTTAAACTATTATGCACGTAACTTGTAGAGCATATCAATTTCTATGTCTTCAATTGGTCTTTAACATTTCTATTTTAAAAATTCTTTAAGTATTGTTGTCGTTAGTTATAAAAAATTATCACAATTTGTTAAAAATTTTCTTTTATCATGATTTACAAGTTTGTTTGATGGTAAAATGTTAGATAAAAGTTACAATTTGAAATATTTTATAAAAGAATAGTGTTTTTAGTGCTTTTCAATGCAAAAGTTCATGCACAAAACTTGAAAATTACACAGATCAAAAAAGTTTTATTTAAACCACAATGTTGTCTATTTCACCAAGTTTTTTGTATCGTGACAACAATAAAGCTATTTCTCAAGTCCACTGTTGAACTTTGCGTCATAATCACAGTTCTTCTTTATTCTTGTTTTCAACACTATCTTTGTCATTTTTAAGGTGAAAACAATTTATTTTCTTGTGTTTTTTGCTTAATGTCATCATCACCAACCCATAATTTTACAACTATTTTGCTTATTTTTAACATTCACATGTCTGTTTTAGCTTTTGTTTAAGAAATTGTTTCTAATTTTAAACAGGTTCTTGTCCAAATTTTTTCAAAAAGTGTGGTTATTTGTAACAGTGAAACGTGTAAATTTTTGACGGTTTTTTTTCGGTTTGTTATCTGTTAATGTTTAAATCTAGTTCTTTTGATTCGGATTCAAAAACAAATAAGAAAACAGACGCTCGCATCACGTTGAATGTTAAGATTTCTTTTACAAGTTGATAAAATGTTTTGTTAAGTGGGAAATTGCTAAAACAAAATTGTTATGAAAATAGCAGGATTGAATAAAAGTTTACGTGTTTAAAAATGCATTGTTCTGCTTTAATACTATATTGTTCAATTAACGTAGTGTTGCTTTTTAAACAAGCATTTTTCGAACTTCAAATAATGAAGCTTTGGCGAGGTCGCACGTGAGTGAAACACTTCGGACGTGGAGAAGTCCTCTATTGTCACGTAGATTTGTGTTCCATATTTAAAGGATGATAAAATTGACTTAAAACACAGCAATACGTTTTTGGTAAAGCACCTTTTCTTTGCCATTATTAAATTATTTTATTTTATTTCGGTTTGTTTTAACACTAATTTTGTAATTTTCACAAGTTTTATAAACACTTAAAAATATTTTAATAGCGGTTATTTCTTATTCTCAAATAAAATCAGTGATATGAAACCTACCAAGAAAAAACCTTCAAAAATTCACCATTAAAAGTAACCACAGTTTCCAAAAAATTTGGACAAAAACCCGTTTAAAATTAAAAACAATTTCTTAAACAAAAGCTAAAACAGAGATGTAAATGTTAAAAATAAGCAAAATAGTTGTAAAATTATGGGTTGGTGATGATGACATTAAGCAAAAAACACAAGAAAATAAATTGTTATCACCTTAAAAATGACAAAGATAGTGTTGAAAACAAGAATAAAGAAGAGCTGTGATTATGACGCAAAGTTCAACAGTTGACTTGAGAAATAGTTTATTGTTGTTATGATACAAAAAACTTGGTAAAATAGACAACACTGTGGTTTAAATAAAACTTTTTTGATCTGTGTAATTTTCAAGTTTTGTGCATGAACTTTTGCATTGAAAAGCAATAAAAACGCTATTCTTTTATAAAAATATTTCAAATTGTAACTTTTATCTAACATTTTACCATCAAACAAACTTGTAAACGAAAAATTTTTAACAAATTGTGATAATTTTTTATAACTAGCGACAACAATACTTAAAGAATTTTTAAAATAGAAATCTTAAAGACCAATTGAAGACATAGAAATTGATATGCTCTACAAGTTACGTGCATAATAGTTTAAAAAGAGTAAGTTTATAAAACAAAATATACAAGTTGTGATTTCAAATTCAAAAATAAAAAAAAAATTGTTGGTCTAACCTTTGAAACAACAAACTTAGCTATTGAAACGTGAACAAAGTAAAATGTAGATTTGTTTCAAAAAGTTTGCTTGTAAAAATGCAAAATTAAATCATGCTGAAGCGTATGTTTCTGATTTTTTGAGGCACAAACGGTTTCAACTAGTTAAAATTTGTAAGGTTGACTGATTTTTATCATAAAATTAATTTAATACACCGCATTTTAGGTCACATGATGAATAAACAGTTGCTAAAAACAGATATTGATTTGCAAACCGAACAACTTTTAACATGAAATTTGCTATTTTTCGATCGTGACGGTTTCAACTTGAGAAAATCTTGTGAAATTTTGTGATGCTAAACACCTTTTTAATGCAAAGTAGATTGAAAACATTAAAGTTACAAGGTGAAATAAGTCAAAAATCGATATCTTTTAATGAGTCTAATAAACTTGACTAGTCAACTTTTTGTTAGTTAACTTTGAAATGTTTGTGTTGTTACTTAGTATTTAAAACAAACGAATCGATATTTAGTTAAAGGCTTTCATGCGACTCTTTTCACTTTGAAAAAGAAAAAACAAAATAAAATGAGAACCGTGCAAAAGACGAATATTTATCTTTGTGTAACAATTATACAAAGAGTTTGACAAAATTACACCATTTGCGCAATTAAGAAAGCAATTGTGACAAAAAATTTGAGATTGAGTTGTTGCTATGCGTTAAAAATAACAAAAACCTAAAATAAAGTAGAGTTTTTTTGGATTTGGTTCCAAAAACAAACAAACTTCTGTGACACTTGGAAAAAACGTACACTTTTTAGGAGAAATTTTTTAGATTTTTTAAGCAAGCTAGTGTTTCCGTAACTTTAAAATGTAAGACAATGGGAAGAAAGGTCGGTCTTTCAAAGAGATAATTTTTTTCACGTAGAAGGAATTTAGAGTTTTCATATTAAAACCTTTACAATGTGAGACTCTTGAGGAAATTTTTAAATAGTGATAATTTTAAGAACCTGACCACAAAACCTTCGTGCGAAACTGTATAAAATTATATTCATGGATCAATTTTAATATCAATTGATGAAACTTTTGGTTAAAGCGTTTATTTGGAAAAAGAAAAACTAAAATATTTTTGGTTTAACTAGTGTCAAGCCGTCTTTTTCTAAAAATTGATGTTTCAAAGATTTATTAAGCTAGTAAAAATAAAAAAATTTAGCTTAACTTAAATCATTTTACTCGGTTTGTTATCGTTAAGTTTGGGGGATGATGACTGATCGCAATTGGTTGTTAATCAACGCCCCGTGTCTAATTCAACGATTTCAAAATTTTTTCTTTAAATTAACCAATAAGTTTCTGCATAGCATTTCTTTTTTTAACATCTCAAGCAATATTACGTTGGAATGAATTAAATAAAAAGTTAGAAGAATGAATTAAAAATATTAAAACGAGTTGAATTTTGTTTCAAAATGTACATTGCTGTTACACCTGACTGAAATCGAGTTAAAATTAAGTGTAAAAGAAGTCTTACGCTTTATTGGATATTTCACATTTTCGATTTTTAAGAAAATTGTTAAAAAGTTTTTCTATATTACTTTAAAACCTTGGTGTAGAAAACGGAAAATGAATTAAAAAGTCTAATTTTTAATATCCGTAGGTGGTTTCTTTTACAAGGTCACTGTCCACACCTTTTTCTCAGAGGTAAGCAACGTTCAAGATAAAACGCTAAATTTGTTGGTTTCTTACTTTATTTGTGTTTGTTACCCCAAACAAAACCGTGTCCTGAAAGCCAAACTTTTAGCTATTCTGTTTTTTTCAAAAGTTTATTTTTAACTTTCGAACTAGTCAATAAGTTAATTAAATAATTTCAGATTGGTTTGTTTTCGTTTAGACATAAGAACTAACTGCGATAGGACTTGATAGAATTATTATATTTTCAAAAAACGACTGTTCTTGGAATTGGTCTTCCTTACGTTGGTCTTCTTTGACTTTAAATTTCATATTAATTTAAAAAAATTCAGTTGGTAAAATGCATAAAATAATCAACTTTACGATGAATTTTGTTAGTAAACGTGAAAAAATGTAAAACTTTTTAGTACAAAAGGTTGTATTTGATTGGGGATCGAACTAAGTTTAAGTCGGTGTTTTAAAATCAAATCTTTTGGGTCAAGCTTGTAATAAAATTTCTTTTTACAGACAGTTGTTAAAAATTATAAAATTCTTTGCTTACTTTATTTTTACACTGGAAATTAAGGTAACTAGATTTTCAATCATGAATACGTCATAGTTTTAACAGGAAACGTGATACGGTATGAACAGCAAGCTTCTGTGTAAGAGGAGACCTTGACACACGTTGCCAAGGTTACAGTAGTCTTCTTGTTATTAAAAGTTTATAAAAAGGACCAAAAGACGAAACATAGTTAGAACCGAATTCTTTTTTGAAACAATTAAAATGTTAACACTAGAAATTAAATTCATACAACATAAAAATAATACTTGTGTTTGAATTCGGTTTACTAAATAATAAAAATGGAAAAGAGACGACTTTTTTATTAAACATCTGTTTATTGAACACGAATCAATAAAATTTTTGTTTAAAACTTTTAACAATTACTTTGACTGCGAATAAAAAACAAGAAATTTTTTTAAATTTAACAAGGTTGTAATAAAAAATCAAGCTTGTCTAGAAATTTATTGTACCACTAAGAAGCTCTTTACTTGTCTAGAAAAAAGTTAAATATAGGTAAAACAAAAAGCAGCTGCATAATATCTTACATATTGTAACTTTCTTCACGATTTAGTTATTGTATGATGACAAACAGGAAAAGCTTTGACGGGTTTCTGTCTCATCAATTTATATAAATCCAGAAAGCAGCTGCGTAATATTGTAACTTTCTTAACCTTTGACGAGCTCGCTTATTGCGCGCTTTAAGAAAACTTTTGACAGTTAATTTAAAATCGAGTACGAATAAAAAACCAAGATTGTCACGAAAAACATCCAACTTAGGTATAACAAAAAAATTGAAGATGAGTAACTAAAATTCAAGGTTGTCAAGAAAAAAATTAAGCAAAGATATATCAACATCAAGGTTGATTGAAAAAAATTGAAAAAAAAAACCTTAAAACGATAATCACGGTTGTTCGGAGAAAAAGTTTTAAATTTGAACAAAGTTGTAACAAAAATAGAATTTATCTAGAAAACAGTTTTACTAAATAATAAAAATGGAAAAGAGACGACATTTTTATTATGAAACATTTGTTTGTTGAACACGAATCAATAAAATTTTTGTTTAAAGCTTTTAACAATTACTTTGACTGCGAATAAAAACCAAAAAATTTTTTTAAAAATTTAACAAGGTTGTAACAAAAAATCAAACTTGTCTAGAAATTTATTGTACCAATAAGAAACTCTTTACTTGTCTAGAAAAAAGTTAAACATAGGTATAACAAAAATCAAGGTTGATTAGAAAAAAATTTTTAAATTGTACAAAGTTTATAACAAAAATCAAGGTTGTTAGAGAAAAATTGAGGTTAGGTAGAACAAAAATCAAAACTGTCAAGAGAAAAGGTTTTAAAATTGAATAAAGTTGTCTAAAAGTCAAGTTTTCTTAGGGAAAAAGCGAATGCAGGTTTCTAAAATGAAGGTTGATTAAGAAAAAGTTTTAAAAATTGAGCATAAGTACAACAAAAATCAAGGTGGACAAGAAAAAAACTTAAACAAAGGTATGACACAAATCAAGATTGCCAAGAAAAAATTAAAAATGATATAGATATCTAAAAATCAAGGTTACCAAGAGAAACTATTAAAATTGAACAAGGACGTAACAAGAATCAAACTTGTTTAGAAAAAATTAAAGAAATTACACAGAACGCGAATCAATAACTCTCAACAAATTGGTAATCGACTCTAGTTCGTGGCGATCATTAATTGAAAGCCGGCAGACGTCGTCATTTTGTTTTTTTAAACATCTAAATTTGTTCATGATACTGGCAACTTCTCGTTGGTTTTTTGTTACACTTTCGATCTTAAAATTGATCTGAAGTTTGTGTTTGGATATAGTTTGAACTTTTTCCAAAATTCGACAAACTTCATCATCCGCAGCCCAGAACAACAGAACCGCGTAATTTTTTTTGTTCGATTTTGATTGGAATAGAAAAAAAGGGACATCCCCCATTAACACATCGACGATTTCAACAGCTTTCCCTTTTCCGATGTCAAGACTAACTTTTCGGAAAAACGACGACGAGGGAATTGTTGAAACATTGATTTCTTTAAATAGTTTTCTGTTGTCTACACTTTCCATCTCTCTTTTGATAGCTTCGGAGTTTTGAGTATCAGATATTGCTGCAGCATCAACACAATTTCGATCCATATTTTTTAGATTAATAGAAAAACAAACAAACTCTGCTTTATATACCTACCGTTATGGATGAGAAATTGAACATAAATATAACTAAAACTAATACAAACTTCTGCAACAGACAAAGAAACTTATACAAACAAACCTGGTAAAAACCTAGGGAATTCCCCACGAAACAACTGCTTATCGTGCAGTAAAACTGACTTGCCCAAACTCGCCCGGTTGGCAAACAAACTTAGAATCATCGATTTTCTTAAGATTAAACTTTTTGTTATCTTGATTGGGGATCAAACTCAGGACCATCGATTTTTAAAGATTTATATTTCTATTATCTTGGTTGGGGATTAAACTCAAGACCACTGATTTTCTAAGGATTAAACTTTCTACTATCTTGGTGGGGGATCAAACTCAGGACCATTGATTTTCTAAAGATTAAACTTTATCTTATCTTGGTTGGGGATCAAACTCAGGACCACTGACATTGTCTACAATAATACCAAGAGGTTGCAGCAACTGTATTTATATACACCACTTCGTATGACGTCATGGGTCGCATCATGTTTTGTAACCGTTGTCTAGGAGAATTTTTAATTGCTGACGTCTCTTTGCAGTAGAAGGACAGCTGCTCCAACCTTGTTACCGACAGCTGAAAGAGTATTGACATGTTCTTGCAATAGAAGGACAGCTGCTCCAACCTCGTTAAGACAGCTGAAAGATTGATGACGTGTTCTTGCAATAGAAAGACAGCTGAAAGTTTAGAATAAGGTCTTTGACGCTCTGCCTGGGAATCAAACTCACAACTTCGTTGCTCGACATATGTTATGTTTCATAGCGACTTCGTCGCTCTGCCTGGAAATCATACTCACAACTTCGTTGTGCAGCATAAGTTAGGTTTCATAGCGACTTCGTCGCTCTGCCTGGGAATCAAACTCACAAATTTGTTGCTCGCCATAAGTTAAATTTCAACGCGACTTCGTCGCTTTAAGTGAGAATCAAACTCGCAACTTCGTTGCGCAGCATAAGTTAGGTTTCATAGCGACTTTGTCACTCTGCCTGGGAACCATACTCGCAAATTCGTTGCTCGACATAAGTTATGTTTCATAGCGACTTCATCGCTCTGGGTGAGAATCAAACTCGCAACTTCGTTGCTCGACATAAGTTATATTTCAACGCGACTTCGTCGCTCTGACTGGGAATCATACTCACAACTTCGTTGTGCAGCATAAGTTAGGTTTCATAGCGACTTCGTCGCTTTGCGTCAGAATCTAACTCACAACTTTGTTGCTCGCCATAAGTTAAATTTCAACGCGACTTCGTCGCTTTAAGTGAGAATCAAACTCGCAACTTCGTTGCGCAGCATAAGTTAGGTTTCATAGCGACTTTGTCACTCTGCCTGGGAACCATACTCGCAAATTCGTTGCTCGACATAAGTTATGTTTCATAGCGACTTCATCGCTCTGGGTGAGAATCAAACTCGCAACTTCGTTGCTCGACATAAGTTATATTTCAACGCGACTTCGTCGCTTTGGGTGAGAATCAAACTCGCAACTTCGTTGCTCGGTATAAGTTAGGTTTCCACACGACTTCATCGCTCTACCTGGGAATCGAACTCGTGGGAGTTAGGATTAGAGCTAGGGTTAGTATACCCCGCCAGATCCGGCGCAAATCCGGCGCAAATCCGGCGCAATTGCTAAGAAGACTTTCCTCCTATACTACTAGCATAGTTTGTGTCTGCAGCGCATTTATATTATAGCTGGCTTTTTGAGTTCTAGTTACACTTCCCAATTTGTGAGGCGACCAGCTGCAGTGTTTGTGGGCAGCTGGTTGAAGTCTGAGTAGACTTAGTGAGTGGAGTTTTTGGCAATTCCCGTTTCCCCGTGAGTCGGCACCGACGTGAACTGTTTAATTTTTAGTTCGTTTTATTTATTTACAGATTACCGCTTTCGCTTTCGTTTTCGCTTTTCAACGCTTCAGTTCATTACTTATTTTTCATTAAAATATTCCTTGGTTATTATTGTCTTTTTATTTTATCGAAGCCGAAAGCGCGTTAATCGATATTTCACTTTGCGGCAATCGGCAACTTCAGCGCCGTTTACCGTTACAGTTAAAATGTAAAAAATGAACTTTTACACTTATTCGACGTCCAAGGTTTTGTAAATTGATTAACATGTTTTCCACAATATTTCTGTAATTAGGAACTTTTTTGTTTCCAAGAATTTTGCATACTACTTCTTTATAGGACAGCCATGCACTTTTTTCTGCATCTGTCATTGTTGACTGGAACCGTTTCTCTTTTATACAGTAAGTTGCCTAATTCGTGGACCTACAAATATACCCTCTTTGACTTTTTCACTACTTAGTTGTGGAAACGTTTTGGTAATATATGGGAAGCAGGCACCTTGTTTATTCAAAGCTTTAACGTACTGTTTCATGAAACCCAGATTGATATGGAAAGGTGGAATTATTAAATTTGAAGGATCTACAAAAGCATGGTTGGAAATATTTTTATGCCCAGGTACACGTGACATTCTCACAGGCCAGTCACGTTTTATCCAGTGTTCAGCTTTATCTCTGCTATCCTATTCACATAAAAAACAGGAAAATTTAGTATATCCAAAATGTTGGCCTTGAAGCATATTAAAAACATTAATATCAACACAAATCTTTCATCCATAATTACCATATTTGAGTTTGGTCAACAGAATTGCCATATTTTCATAAGATTCTTTTATATGGGTAGAATGTGCTAAGGGTATGGAAGTAAAGAAGTTTCTATTATGTAATAAAACTGCTTTTAAACTAGCTTTTGATGAGTGAATAAACAATTTCCAATTGAGAGGATTATATGCAGTGTCTAGCTTTCTGATCAGCTCTTTGACTTCGACTCAATAAACCAATAAAATTTCATTGATAAAAAAAGGTAGAAACTCATTTTTAAAATGCTTGTACCAAGAAAATCTAATATTATTGTGCAACAAGTTTTATGACTTTAATATAAAACCTAGAAGAAGAGCAGAAAATTTGGGCTAGTCCAGGTATCGCACTAGATCATTTAGCTTCTCTTGACCAAATATCGTTGTCTCTGTGGTCTTCATTGCATTTGTACTCTAAATCGTCTGCTGATTACCACTCAGAAAAAGACATCTTGGCATCTAACTCCTCAACGTCTTTTAAACTTGCAGGAGCTGTTGGTATTAGGACACCTGGGCCATAGGGGACAGAGCAACTCGCAGATTGTAGGCTACATTAGGGTATTAAATGTAATGTTTATTTCTCGCATTGAATCCAGCAATATTGCAACGGCAGAGATAAGATTCAATTTCCATGTTTCTTTGGCTTTCTCCACATCATCAAGACATTAAATGCCAAAGATTTTTGCTTTTTATTACTCCATCAGCACAATGATTCAACACATCTACGAAAAACTTTGTGTGAAGCCCATGCTTTGTCCTGATCACCAAGTTTTATTCCAAAGTATGCATAATATATGTTCTCAACAAATCTCGTTATATTTTGAAGCTGAGCTTTTGCAACAAAGCTACCATTACGGATTATTCGCGCAGCCTCTTGTTCTTGATGGCATTGGCATATGGCGTAAATCTTCACTTAACAATTTCTTTAAGTCAAATTTTACTGCTCTAAAAGAGAAATTTAGGGTAAATGCACAGCTAGTTTTAAGTTTTACAACTTTGAGTTTTGCCTGAACTCAACCAGCAGCTCCTTATCATTCTTTAAAAATATTTTACTACAGAAATGCTTGTTCAATTGTCTGGTCTCAAAGCAAGTATAAAAACAAGTTTTTTCTGTCAGTTCTTCCTACTATATCAGGTACAATCGATACTGATACATACTGTATTTACAAAAAACACTTCATCTGTCAGGAGACTGTTCAGTTGATAATGTAAAATGCTTACTGCACTTCCTATAAATCGCTCCATTATTACATCACATAAGATAACAAGCAATGTACTGCACTAAAAAGTTTTATAAATATACATCAATCAATTTTCTCAATAAAAAATTTAATGGGAAAATTGCACAAAATTATTACGTGATAAAAAAAATCGTTTGTAGATTTAAAATCAGTGACCACAAATTATATTAAAAAAATCTGTGTTCGCAAAAACAGCGGAGTTGACGTTCATTTATGTTATAAGCAAACGCGACTGTTCACTGTTCAGTGATGGTTTTAGTACGGTGCGAACGGAGCGGCTGCACCTCCCTTCATAAAAATGTCAAAAAATGACCCCTTAAGCTAAATGTTGCTCTATCTCTTCATAGTAGCTCTATAACGGTCGCTCCCCCTGCCTGCACATTAACTTTAGGAATAATGTACTTGATTAAAAGTGATAACTTTTTTTTAAAGATTACCATATTTTTGGGACAAAATGGATATTTTGGACGTTGATTGAAAGTGATGACCTGTTTTTTAGAGACTATTATAGTATTTTGGGAGCAAAAAATTTTGAAAAGTGGTCCGCTCTATTTTTTGCACTGGGCCCCCTTTTGTAAGGCCACCTCTGCGACTGCCATTAGTTACTGTAGAACCATTTATAGAGCGATTTGTACCTGTCACAAGTTAAATGTAACAAGTTGTCCGCATTGTTTGAATTTTTCTTTGGAAGTAACAAAGTTAGAAAAATTAAGGATGAGATAATTAGTTGCATAATTAGTTTAAGAAGACTATACAAATAAAAACATGGTACGAGATAAGTGAAAGGAGTCAAGAATAATATAGTATGGTCTTGTACAAAAAATATAAGAATATTATATAGATAAAAAAAGGCTACAGACACAGTTACTATAGGCAAGATATCTGCTGGAACGGCTAAGCAAACATTTACGGATGAGGTTAATAAAAACACGAAAGCAGTGGATAAGACTGTGGAAGACGTAAGTGACATGGCGAGTAAAAAAAGGCAATTTTAGATGACCAACTATAATCAGAAAAATTCCCCCCCCAAAAAAAATAAAAGAATGAAATAAAGTGAATATGCAAGGCCGCTATGACTTTTCACTGGCAAAATGCCAATAACAATAATGACAAAATAATAAAACCTACAATTTTTTTTTGCAATATGAGATAAAAGCGGATTGAAATAAAAGCAAAGATAAAAGAAAAATCAAGAACAAAATTGCAACACCAGTTGTAAAGAAATTAAAAAATATTTAACGTAAAAGAAGCTCTATTAGCGTTTGTTGTTTATTTTAAAAAAATATTGTTTTTTAGGAAAGATTCTATAAATTGATTCATTTACCCTAATTTACCTAAGGGGGGGTCCTCGAAGGACCCCCCCCCTTACATAAAAACGATATAACTCGTAAAATTTGAATGATAAAAACCTAAAATTTTATGACTTTTCCTAAAATTTATTCCTGAATGTTTTGGTATTTTACTTGAGCAAATCCGATGGGTAGTTTTAGTGTAGCAGGCTATTTTTTTGACTTACCTCTTGATTTTCGTATACTTTTTGTGTGCAAATATCATGAGATAAATCAAAAAACATTTTAAACGTCTTGCTGTGTTTGTCAAGATTACTGCCTCACGTAGTAGTTATTTTTGCAGCAGATTGTGACTAATCCGACTATGTCGCAAAACAAAGCAATCAACTAAAATTTGAGAATCTTCAACTTTATGCAAAATGAGAAAAGACTAATAGCAAATATATTAAAAGTAAAGACATTTGACTAAACTAGAATAAATGTTCTCCAACAAATCAAAAAATCAACTGCGCAGCTATTTTCTGTTAAGAGTATTGGACATGTAAACTTAGGGTCCTCCGAGGACCCTCCTTAGGTAGTCAACAGAAAAAAACAGCCTAGGTAAATAAGGGTTAAATAATTTATTTTTGTTTTGGACAAATTAAATACTACATTACATTAAAGTAGCAAAATGAATAGTTCGAGTGACAATATTTATCTGCAATTGGCGTTGTGCAGGATCAAAAAGTTCGCGTTTGTGATTTAGAAAAAGCGGCCGTTTAAAAAGTAAGCTATATTATCCCCCACAAACTGACCGTCACTGGAAATCCATTTATGCATTTGCTACGCGTTTGGGCAGGTCTGCTCAGGCAGGAGTAGGCATTTTTGTAAGCTCTTGCTTGGCCCACTGTGCCACTAAGTGGATCCCACTCGGAGGAAGAGTTTGTCTCCTTAAGCTTAGGCCACAGAAACGGCCATTCAGCATTTGTCGGTGTATGCACCAAACGCTGAAGCACAGAACCAGCCTTTTTTTGAAATAAAGCAGGTGTTTCTTTATAGAAAGTATCATCTGCAGAATCTATCGTCCAGCTGAGTGATTTTAATGCATACGTGGGTACTGACAACAAGTCATGGAAGGGTGTTATCGGACGACAAAAAGGCTATGAGATTAATAGGAACAGAAGGTGTTTGCTACAGTTCTGTGCCCCCAACTGACTGTGCATAATTAAATTTTTTTGGCACAAAAGGATTCACAAGAACACTTGGTACAGAGATTCAGTGTGGCAGTCTTCTATCATTGATTTCTGTAATTTCTCAGCGAACTTGTTGTCTTCGGTGGTCAATACTCGTGTCAAAAAAGGAACAAAATTGTCTGCTGACCATCACCTAGTTACCTGAACTCTGAAAGGCCTGAATACCTTGAGAATAAAAAAATGATTCAGAGCACAAAGAGCATACAGAATAAAGTGGGAGTTACTACCCGAAAAAAAGGTGAGACATACTTTTGCAAACAAAGTTACTTCGCTGTTCAAAAAACTCCCTCACTTTACTGAAGAAGTTTGCTTAGTGGGATTTATTTAAATCAGTAGTCAATACATCTGTAGCTTCTAGCTGTGGATGCAAACGTGTAGCAGGTCAATTGGGTAGTAATAAGAATTGGGTAGCTTGGTGGAATCAATAAGTTAAAGAAGCTATCCGTGCAAAAAAACTGCGTTTAGAGCAGGAGTGGCAAACTGGCGGCCCGCGGGCCAAATCTGGCCCGCCATGCTCTGATATGTGCCCCGCCTCTTTCAAATTTTATTGTTACGTATATTAGGCGTTACAGAGTTCCGTTTGTTAATGCCATACGGCAGCGTGGTCGAGTGGTTAAAGCGTCGTGCTTATGACCAACATGGTCTCGGTTCAAAACATACTCGCGCCATTCTGTAGTGTCCTTGAAAAAGACACTTCACGGCACTTTCCCCTTCTTGGTGGTCTTGGCAAGCAATTCTATATTTCAATCATATCTTTATTAAATTACAAGCCGACAGTAATATCTTGGCATCTCCGGAAGCAGGTCGAAGTAATTGTTTACCCTATGTATTAGCGGCTCTGGCGTTTTCTTGCGAGTCAGGAGGATAAATATACATGTAAAGATAAATAAATAAATAAATAATAATAATAATACTCCGCAACCTTTTTTTAGAGAACACTATTATTTAGGAAGAAAACTTAAAAATCCGAGAGAGATTTAAAGTGAAGAGCATTTTTTTAAAGAGCACTACAAACAATAAATGAAAATTTTGATCGTGTAATTATTTGAAAAATTGTCTGGCCCGCGTAAAATAAAAGTGTGCAAATATGACCCACAGCACCAAATGCGTTTGACATCCCTGGTTTAGAGCATGGTGAACAAACAAGTCATCTAAATAGCTTTGATTGCCATACTCTGCAGCATGTAGGACTACCAACATGTAAGACTGACAGACCAGTGTGTTAATATGTATAGACAAAAAAGGAGACAAGAAAATGTGCACTAACTACAGGGCATTTTCTTGTTAAGTCTTTCTGGAAAGGGCCATGCAAAGTGCCTCAACAAGAGATCTGATAAAATAGTCAAACCTGAACTTAAGCATACGCAATACGGATTTTGTCCTTGCAAATCCACCATGGACCGGATCTTGGCCCTTCAGCAAGTTTTTGAGAAATTGTAGGAACATGCCAAAAAATGTATACATGCTTTGTAGACCTTGTAAAAGCACATGACCGTGTTCCACCATACAAGCTGTGGGCAGTACTGCCGAAGTATGACGTGAGAGGTCAAGTATTAGCTGCTATCAAATTGTTGTACAAATTGTCAGAAGTCTGTGCTTGTGTCAATGGCATGAAAACAAAGCTTTTTAGGGTCAGTGTTGGAATACCACAGGGCTGTGTTTTTTTCCTCTCCTGTTCATTATATATATACATGGACAAGACAGACAGAGACAGTTTTTTTAGTACTGGCATCACATTTGGGGAGTGCATAATTTGATACCTAATATTTACAGATGACCTTGCATTGTTAAGCTCAAACGAAAATGATCTCCAATATACATTTTATTCGCTTTCTGAAGTATGCTTGAATGCTGGGATGAAAATTAGTACGGCTAAAACTAAAATTACGTGTGTTTGTCAAGACACCCTGACCAGTGTTTTTTTCCAAACAAATGGAGTAACTCTCCAGCAGATGAATAAATTTAAGTATCTTGGAGTCACATTCTCGAGTGATGGTAGACATAACAATAAATTGTAGATTTGTATTGGAAAACCAAGTGCATTAATGTGCCAACTTGTGCGTTAAGTGCATTAAGCATAAGCATATTCATTAAACAATTAAGCATAAAATCAAGTGCATTATAGCAATCGGTTGTGCTGAAACGAAAGCGGTGTACAAAAGCAAAGCTTTCTGTTTTCAGATCGATTTTTGTTCCTATCCTCACCTATGATCATAAGTGTTGGGTAATAACCGAAAGAGTGAGATCCCGAGTACAGGCAGCCGAAATGGGTTTTTTTCAAAAAGTGAAAGGTTTATCCCTATTTAACAAGATAAAAAGCACTGGCATTCATCAATCTCTCAATATTGAACAGCTGCATCTCTGCATAGAAAGATCACAACTGCGCTGGTATGGTTATGTGACACGAATCACCCACGAACTCTGGACTCCGGATCTCTGGACCTTGATCATATCTTGTATGGTCTTTTAAGTGGGTCCTCAGATACTCGCCAAGTAAAACTAAGATCCAGACGCTCGTTTGTGCCAGCGGCGCAGAATCTTTTGGACAATCTTGCCAGACTTGGCATCCGCGCTTCTGAATGGACAAATCACAAATGGAAAACGGAGTATTGTGAAAATGCTTCCAGGCTCCGTGCTTTTGTGCCCGAGACCGGTGCCAGGCCTGTTGGGATGGGCTTACCTCGAGCAGCTTGGGTTAAGCTCAACCGCCTGCGGACTGGTGTTGGGCGATTCCATTCGTCCATGCATAAATGGGGTCTCGCTCCTTCACCGAATTGAGAGTGTGGCGCCTCTGAGCAAACCGCAGACCATGTACTAACAACGTGCCCTATACATCGGGCACTACATGGAGCACGAGGTCTGACGGTTTTGGATGACGAAACTCGATGCTGGCCTAATAACACCACTGCCAGCATTTAATCCAGGCAGTGCAGTAGTCTGGGGTAGTAAAAGGATAAACCCTCGCCCCAGTCCTGTTTGTATCTGACCTGGAGTGGATACTTTTCAAACGACGACGACGACGACCACGACGACCCACAAACCAACAGAAAAGCAGCTAATGAATGCTCTTCCGCGTAACACGTCAATTGATCGAACGATAGTTGTTCGATCTGCTGTTGATCGAACCATGTTAATCGAAGGACAAATGATCAAATGATGGTTAATGGAAACAACATTCAATTGAAAGGACAGTAGGTTAAAACAAAAATTCATCAAATCATGACAAAACTTTTTAACGAAAGACAAGTCATCATCATGATTTCTTACAAAACATTAAAAAAAAATTGTTGACGATTTTTTTTGGTTTTTGTTGTATCAAGTAATTTGGGTATATGATGAAAATTTTAATTTTTTTTCTTAACAACGTAATTAAACTGAAATATCTATAATTTGTTCGGTTACAATTTAGTATTGGGTAACCAGGTTTAAAAAACAATTTTTGCTTTAGTAACCAAACGTTTTGTTACAATTAATTAATAGTTGTAAGTTTTTAGTAATCTGTTATGAATCAAACCATCTTCGTTTTGCAGTTTTTGCACTTTAAGAATGAATTAGCTGTATAGAGAAAATTTTGTTTAATTTAGTTGCAATCAAAAATTTTTTTCTGTCTAAACAACGATAAAACCGAGATTGCCCATAAAAAAGTACATTTTACGCAGAAAATAGTTTAGCGCTATTAAGATTGGGGGAAGGCAGAAAGTACCCGCGCTGCTAAAAAAAACTTGGGTGTTCTCAATCCGCTAGTACAATTTGTGATCCAGTTTTATGGCTCTTCCAGTTTTAATATTCTTTTGAAAGTTAGTTCAATTCTTGCAAAAATGCCTACCTGCTTTGAGTGATGCCTAGGTATAGCATAATATAGTTAACGGTGTGTCTTTAAAATAAGACTACAATATAAAGAAATGCAAAAAAGTTACAACAATAAGAATCTA
The DNA here is from genome assembly GCA_963680785.1 of Diplosoma virens. Lineage (NCBI taxonomy): Eukaryota > Metazoa > Chordata > Ascidiacea > Aplousobranchia > Didemnidae > Diplosoma > Diplosoma virens. The sequence goes on along the minus strand of OY796886.1, from coordinate 42,136,419 downwards.
AAAGAAACAAAGCCACGAGCAGAGGTCTAGTTGTAAGCCCACCTACATATATTTTTCCCAGGGCCCCTATTGAGAAACCCTGACCTTGGTATTGAAAAAATTGCTAAACTACATTGGCTCTTACTGATGGCCTCTCTTTTGATAAACTAATTTACAATAACAAAGAAATTATTCACTTATAGAAACCTACACAAGTAAATCAATGTTGCTTTTTCATTCAACTGTCGTTTTGATCAAGTGTCCTTTTGATCAACTGTCGTTTGTTCTAATGTTGTTTGATCAAGTGTCATTTCGATCAACTTTTATTCGATCAACTGGGGTTTGATCAACAATTATTTAGATCCATTTTTGTTTCAATCAATTGTCGTTCGATCAACCCAGAACTCGCTGACGGGATTATGCTGAAGAACTGGCCTGGTTTTGTCTTGGAATTCCATTGGCATAATTGTCACTTGTTCCAAAAGATGATACTCTTTAAGTACCATTTATGAGTGCAGTTATGCACCTGGTAAAAGTCACAAATCTTTGCATGCATTTTTCTAAATCAGATGTTACAATCTTATAATCTTATTGTCTTATCCAATAGTGTTTGAAGAATCAAAAAGATAAAATCGTTTTTTGTTTTTGTTAGATTTTAAAATATTTGTTGATCAATTGGTATAAAGGAATGTGGTATCTGTAAATAGTTTGAATGATAGTAACCTATTTAAATGCTCACAATAGAAACAAATTTTTTTTTCAAAATGTGTGTTTGATATTATTTTGTACTTTTTTGCATTTATTTGTATTGTATATTTAGACTTGTTCTTTTTGCTTTTATTTTTTTCTTTGAAATTTTTAAATATAAGTAGAACATTTGCCATATGTAAAATAATATCTTGCATACCCTTGTATAAGGTTCAATTAATCCCAACCAAAGGTTTATCTGGTTCAGCTGGCCCAAGTGGAGGGCTAGTTGAATCAATTTTTGATGTCATAAAAATTACAAATTTTTGATTTAAGAAGTCGTTTTACTGTTGACTATAATACAGCTCAACAAAAAAAAATGTTTTTCTTTTAGCGATTTTAGGATATATTTGGCGCGCTGAATCCAAAACTGGCATTGGTTTTGCTTAATTGGCTCTAGATTTTGAGATAATAGCGATAATTTTATTTATAAACTATCGTTATTCAAACACGTTAAACGAAACAACTGCAAAATTTATTGTGCCGGGAAAGAACGTTGAATTACCATTTAGTCACATGTTAACACAATTATTTTGTAATTTACTCTTTCACCTTATTTAACTATGTATTTAGCCATTAAATAGTGTTACAAATGTGCAGCAACCCTTGCATAAATCATTTAATTATGTGAATATTGTTTGAAATGCTGCTTGCGCATGCATAGCTATGTTTGGGGTAAACCAATACATTTTTTATTATTTTATTTATTTATTTTTATTTTATCTTTATATTTATCATCCTGACTCGCAGGAAAGCGACGGAGGCGCTAATGCATAGGGTAGGCAATTACCCTGACCTGCTTCCGGAGATGCCAAAATATTGCTGTCCGCTTGTAATTTAGTAGAGATATGACTGTAATTTAGAGCTGCTTGCCAAGACCACCAAGCAGAGGAATGTGCCGTAAAGTGTCTTTTCCAAGGAAAAATAGAATGGCGCGAGTAGGTTTTGAACCGAGACCGTGTTGGTCACGAGCCCGGCGCTTTAACCACTCGACCACCCTGCCAACTTACATAAATACATGTTTTGGCCTACAGTAGCCTACTTACTAAAGCAGCCCTAACAGGTAATTTTGCTGCTGTTTGTCTTAATCTTAGGCTAATAGTCTGCTAAATTAGCTTGATGGCATATGTAGCCTATACATTAAAGAGGTAGCGATAAATTTTAATTGACTGCAATTAGTAATAAACCGTAAAAAATGAATTTACTTGACAATATTACAATTTATGTGAAATACGTTAGTGCGTTTACGTATTTGTAGTTTATTTACATTACATATTGCATTGAAAGCTATGAGTTGCTCAAGAAGAAGTTGCCGTAAAGACCCTGACAAGTTCTGTTAATTTGTGGAGAATACATCTTAAAAGGTCATAAAAAATCTATTACCGATTTTGTGTGTAAGGTGTACCTTGCTTACTTTGGAGTTAAGCTTGGCGACCAAGACAAGTCATGGGCACCACACGTTGTTTGCAAGACATGCATTGAACATCTACGAATGTGGGCAAATGGGAAGACGAAGAGCTTTAGGTTTGGTGTGCCAATGATATGGCGAGAAGCCAAAAATCACTTTGATGACTGTTACTTTTGTATGGTAGATTTAAAAGGATTGAATAGACACAAGAAAAAGTCATGAAAACACCCAAATTTAGAATCTGCTAGGCGCCTGTACCCTATTGTGAAACAGTACTTGTGCCACAATCTAGTCACTTACCAAATATATCAACCAACTGAAATGATGTGCATAAAAGTTTGAAAAGTTCCTGCGATAGTGGTGGTAGTCTTTATGAATGAAGTTTTATTATACCTGAGCAATTTAGTCCAGAAGAGCTCAGTGATCTAATAAGGGATCTTAATCTATCCCAAAACGCTTCAAAAATATTGGCATTGAGGCTTAAAGACAAAAATAGCCTTAGTGCAGGAACGAAAGTGACATTTTACCTCACTAGGGAAAAGAAGCTTCTGCCTTATTTCTGTCTGGAAGACGGGCTTACTGTAAAGATGTTGAAGGCTTTCTTCTGAATATGGAAGTACCGGAATAGAGATATCAAGACTAGAGACTGTTTATTGACAGTTCCAACGAAGTTTAAAATGCGTTTTGTTACACAACGGAAACCAGTACGCCTCGGTTCTGATTGGTCACTCAACAAAACACAAAGAAGAATATAACAATATTAACGAGTATTGGAAAAACTAAAGTATATGAGCACAAGTGGTTAACATGCGTTGATCTCAAAATGATAAATTTTCTACTTGGTCAACAGAGTGGGTACACCAAATATTCTTGCTTTATGTGTTTATGGAACAGCCGTGCTCGCGATGTCGACTGGGAGAAGGAGTGGTCTCCGAGGATTGATATGACAGTTAGTAAAGCCAATATCATTAATGAGTCTCTTGTCCCCAAAGACAAAATTATTATTCCCCTATTTCAAATCAAACTGGGGTTAATAAGACAGTTTGTGCTTGCTCTATTGTTTGAAAATAATAGGTAATTTTAAAAAGTTTACATTAAAAATGCGTTAAAATTTTGATTAAATAGACTGCACTGGAAACTACGGCAAAAGGTGCATAAGAGATGCGTTTAAAAGTGACAATCAACAGCGTATGATTTAAAATTAAAACAGTAAAATTTTTTTACAGAGTATAATTCAAGAAATTTTTTAGTTCAATAAGTATGTAATGTAGAGTTGGTTTATTTTATTTGCTGGTCAAGAAAGTAGATAAAGGGAAAATGTAAAAATATGATAAACCGAGTGTGTAGATATATTTATTAACTTCCAGCGTAATTACAACTTCGTAATTTAAATTTACTTCGGTGTCGGCATTTTGAAACCAACTCCGAGCGTCCATTTAGTAATTTTTCGGGGTCAACCTGAAATATTTATAATTTTTCTGATAAGCATAAGTTGCATACTTTTAAAACACACTAATATGTAGTTGCGTGGTGTACGATTTTCCATTTTATTTCTGGTGATTGCCCGAATTGTTTTAATTTCCAAACGGCTTTTAACAGTTCAGTTGAATTAATTTTTCTATTATCTTTGAAGGATTGATTATATGGTTATTATATCGGAGTTTAAATGATGCTTCGCAGCTGCTGTAATAAGTTTGTCCGTTTGACGAGTTTTTAGGGAGGCTTTGTATATTATTGAGATACTATACTATAGCTGCAGAAACTAGTATAGTAGAAAAGGGTCTGTGGATAGGTTTACAGAGGTAGAAGATAAGTTATACCTGTGGATTGATAGCATGCGTCGAGCAAAACCTGAGTGTTCCACCTTTTCTCGCTATTTTGAAAGCAAAGAAAATTGCTGAATAACTATTAATATCGCACAATGACTTTAAAGCATCATGGCAGTGGTTTTGTCGATTTAACGAACGCAGCTTTTTCTTCACGGTGAAGGAGCAGAGGTGGACCGAGAAAATCTTGATCTTGTTGCAGCTTTGGATAATTTATATGCCATAATTTCAAAGTATGATCTCGAAAATGTATGTAACATGGATGAATCAGGCTTATTTTTTCGGCTGCTGCTTAAGTACACCTTGCTTATGCCATTTGAGGATGTTAGCAGCACTCGAGGAAAGAAAAAGCCAAAGAAAGAGTCTCACTTGTAGTTCGCGCAAATGCCACAGCCATAAACAATAAAGTTCTTGAAGTTGAGGATCAGTTGTTGTGTCCTGATGCGCAAGTTCAAGCAAGAAATTACTATAATGAGCTTTTTCAGCAAAAATTAAGGCAGGTTATTTTGGACGCAGAACGCAAAAGAGAACAAAATATGCATCAGTTGACAATTCATGACTTGTTTAAATCGTAAATATTTTTATGACTTGTCTGATTTGCTGCAAATATCGATAAATTTTTGTAAAAGTTGAATCTTGATTTTTTAAAATTTTTTGCGAACTTAATCGGGATGCGAACTTAAACGGGTGCGAACTTAACCGGGAGATTACTGTAAAATAAAACTAATGCTAAATTAAAAATTTTGCGGTCTGAAATTTAATCATCTAAACGCTCTGACTCGACGTGAATGAGAAATTTCCTGATAAACACCGACCAAAAAATTTTGAAAAACTGCTATACTGTAAATAAACTGTATATATATTAAAAACATAAAAAAATTTGTTTCTATAAATTTCCAGTTTTTTAAAAAATTTGGCTATTTTTGCCAAAATCCTTTAAAAAGTCTGGTAATGTATTCTTAACGCAATCTGTAGCTAAACAGTTTTATTTTGTTTTGTGTCAGTGTGCACTCTAAGCACTCTGAGTCGCAGACATAAGTGCTGCATATGTCAAGCTGAAAACTACAAACTACTGTAAAAACATAGAACTATAGAACTAGCAGAAAAATCCAACAACAAGTTTCATATTAATGCTGCAAGTAAAATTGTAACCTACTTTCTTTTTTATTCAAGATATCAAAAATGAACCCGCCAATTGAAATGATTTTTTATCCCTGATAAAAACTATTTTTTATCAAATAAATATGAATTAAGCGCGCCTTTTGGTTACTAGTAAAAAACTGCAAAAAAAACTTAATTGACCTTGTTCTCCCCTATTTCTGTCCTTTTCTTTCAAACATTGTCGCTATAATTCATTTTTTGTTTAGTTTTTTAAAAGGTGTTTTAAAAGGCGATAACGTTTAAAAAATAAAAGTTTTATCAGTTTATATGAGTTTAGTTAAAAAAAGATTAAATTTTGTGCATCAATTATTTTAAAATATAATTATTGTTTTAAAAAAAGCTATAATTTTTATCGTTTTTTAAGTTTTTCAATCTTCTGTTTATCTAATTTTGTCAAGTTTTAATGTTGACTCACCTGAGCAACTCGGTGCTGGGGTTGTCCAGGATCCATCAGTTTGACAGCGAGAAGATGATTGACCAATTCTTCTGTATCCGACATTACAATCAAATTGTATGATTGTATTAAAAGGAACTCTTCCGGATCTTATTGGTTTGATGTCTCCGTTTGATGGAGGATTTAAAATTTCACATGTGGCAGCTAAAATAAATTGAAACTTTTACTTAGGAGAAAGTGTCTCAGTTCTATAAAGTCTCAAAACCACTTATTTTTCTTTACCTGTCGAACAAATATCATCAGAATAACCTTCAGTGCAGTTACAAGCAAACCCTCCAATACGATTAACGCAAGTGCCTCCGTTTTGACAAGGATTGTTTTGACACCTGGGAACTTAAAAACCAAAAAAATTTTTATGGAAATATATATATTGTAGAATTAAATAATAAAAAAATATCTAAAGTACTTTTAGTAACAATTTGCTGTTTAAAGTCACTGTGTCCAACACCCAAAAAATTCAAGGACAATGTGGTGCATTTTAGGGTAATTTGTGGTTGCTAGACATAAATTTTAGTAAGGACAGCATTGTTGTAGAGAAACAAATGTTTGAAAATCATGTTTAACGCTGGATAAAAGATACTGAAGAAACGTTAAGCAAAGGCAATCGCGCTTTTTCTCGTGAAAATTCCTCGATAAGAACTTGCAGTCAGTCTACCTCGAGTTTGATTTGTAGTAAGAAACGAAGGTCACTTGCAAAATTAAAAATTGCCACAGCAGTCGTCCAGCTAGAAAGCGTCAAAGTATTGATATATAAAACCAAACAAAAAACTAGAGAAATAGCTAAAGAGATGAAAAGAAAGCTTATGAATAAAGCCGAGGAAGCTTGGAGAAAGGCCGAGCGCAAAGTCAAAAAAGCAAGAAAAAAGGCTGAGCATAAAATAAAAGAGGCAAGAAAAAGAGTGAATGAAGCCAATGGAAGAAGTAAATCGACAAATGACAAAAGAGGAAGATGAACTCGAACGAGTTTTGTTAGATAAAAAACGCAATGAAGAATTGGCGAGACTCGAGGCAGAAGCGTGGGAAGAATTAAGCTGTGGAAATGCAGAGGACGCTACAAGTACACGTAAAACGCCGCATTTAAAAAATAGGTGATCATTCTAAACCGTTCAGTAAAAACGTCACAAGTGTTGCAAATGTGCCTTTGCATAATTTTCCGCTTCGTACTTTGTTGTTTACAACTGACATTCCCAAAAGTTCTGTTCAAATTGATAAATCATTTCCTGTTACTGTTGCAGAACTTCCACCTTCTAATCAAGCCTCGCGCATTAAAGTTAAAAATTTTATGTTCTAGTCAAAAAACCGAAAGTCAGTTAAAATTTAATTTTGATTCTCGTAACACAGAGCAAGCACAAAGACAAAAAACATCTAATTCTGTTTCGTTAACTTTGCCAACTGGTTTTCATAAAATTAATCCGTCCAGAATGCATCCTGTACCGCCAGTTGTAATTCAAAAATTTTATGGTTATCCTATGGAATATTGGCTATTTGTAAGACAGTTTGAGGCTTATGCATTCGGAAACATTGAAGATTATGAATTATTTCCGTTGTTGTATCAGTATTGTCAATTGCATTTACAATCTAAATTTAGTTATGTATCGAATCAATTGCCTGTAATTGCGTTTCAAAAAAAGCATGGGACATTCTTCATTAAATATGGTCATCCGTTTGAAATCGCTAGATGTTGCAAACAACCATTAAAAAGCGTTTATAAAATGCCCGACTATAACTAAAATAAGCTTAAATCATTGTCTCAACTTCTTGAAAAGTGCTGTGTGTTTCTAAAAAAATATTGCACAAGTTTCGACTTTAGATTCAATTCATGTGACTATACAAATTAATTAATAAACTTCCAATTAATTTGAAACAAGCTTGGGTTGAATATGTGGTACAAATTTAACGACAAACTGGTCAGAGAGCGAAGCTTCTAGATCTGTCTAAATTTTTCACAAAAAAAGTTGAATTGCTAATTTTATTTTTGGTAGAGAAACGTTTCAAGCTAATTACAAGCCGCCCCGCGAAAGCGTGTAGGTTTCTGGAATGAAAAAATATGTAAAAGACGCGTCGAGTGTGGCAAAAAGTCGATGTTTTTGTAGTGATAAAGCGCACAAGCTAATTGATTGCAATAACTTCAAAAGTTTAACCTACAAGGAAAAGCATAAATTTCTGAGAATAAAGTTTGCTTTAAATGTTATAATAGTAATCACTTCGGTCGTTACGGCAAATCGAGTTGCAACGGAACCTTTCACAACATTCTTCTTTATAAAAATACTGATAGTGAAGTGACGTGTTCCGTTCAACTTAATAAATCGCCCGGTAATTTTCGGCATGTCTTTCTAAATGCTATTCCGGTGCGCGTTTGCTGCGAAGGCAAAGAAACTGAAGTAGACGCATTTTTAGACCAAGGTTTCACCGCTTGTATTTGCGACCGCAGTTTGGCAAGGCATTACAAGTGAGCGGCACGAGTCGACAGCTTAAATAGCAAACATTGACAGAGACAAAATTTTATACAACTGTATCAACAGAGATGGAAGTTAGAAGATTGTTTGACGGAGAGTGGGTCCAATTTCTATACGTTGCAGTTGTACATGAAATACACGTACAGCCAAATGTAATTCCTACATCACAGATATTGAGCAATCACAGTTATTTAGCCGATATTAATTTTCCAATGCTTGAAAAAATAAACCGTACAGATTTTGATTGGTAATGATGTTTCCCCAGTATTTCGATTAGAAGATTAGAGACCTGCCCCGTATAAATTATTAACTGACGTTGTTAAGTCACTTTTAGGATGGTCCTTACTGAAGCCCTGTTTTAACTTTAATTGTTTAGTGTCTGATAATGATAAAACTGTTTATTCCGTTTCAACTATACGCGATAATTTTGAGCAGAATGATAGAAATTTTATGCATAAAGCATGAAGAGGTTTTATGAATCATCAGTTTCAATGCTATGACGGAGATAATTATTATTCAAAACTATTGTCAATAAACTATTTTAATGCTTTCAAAATGGTTAAAAGTTAGATTAAGCTTGTTGACAACCACTACGAGTTACCACTACCCTGGAAGTATGAAGACCAGGTTATGCCAAACAAAAAAGATTTAGTACTTAAGCGATTGGATCATTTAAAGCAAAAATTAATTTGCAACAGCGATCTAAAGCAGAAATATGTAATTCAAACCAAACAATGCTAGACAAGAACTAGGCAAAACTTGTGGATAACTTTTCAAATAAATGTCTAAAAAGTCTGGTATATCTCCCCCTCATTCAGTTTTAAAGCACCATAAACTTGACTAGTTAAGAGTAATCTTTAATTGCAATGCCGAGTATAAAAGTATTTCTTTAGATAAAACTTTGATGCAATGGCCCAATCCGATAAACGATTTAGTTGCCATTCTTTCCCGCTTTCATAAAGAAAAAAGAGCTTTGGCAGCCGATGTGAAATCTATGTATTATCAAGTTCAACATTTACTTCATGATCGTGAGAGTTTACGGTTTTTGTGGTGGCCCGATAGAAATCTTGAACGTCAAGCTACAGTGCATAGAATGAAAGTTCATCTTTTCGGAGCAACCTCGTCTCCCTGTTGCACAAGTATAGCGTTGCGTCTGGCAGCCATTGATTTTGGAGCTCAATTCGAACCTTACATCAGTTCTGCTATTGAAGAACATTTCTATCTTGACGACTTTTTAATTAGCGCACCTATTGTTAAAATCGGACTTTGTCAAAAGCAAGTTTTAATCTTACGAAGTGATCGTCAAACTGACCTGAATTAATAAAACATTTGCCTGAGAATAAACTGTCGAAATTGGTACGGTTTAATGTTCTGGCTAAAAATTCTAATAAACATGTGTTAGATATTAATCAGAATCTTAATACTGAATACTTCTATTTTGTAGTAGAACTTCCGGACAAGCCATGTACAAAACGTGGTTTTTTTTCATCGACTAACTCCATCTTTGAACCGCTTGAATTTCTGTGGCCAGTAATTGTCAAAGCCAACCTTTCTATCAACAACTGTGCGAGTTGGAGTTGGAATTGGACAAATTTATTCCTTTCTTAGAATTCAATAAGTAGTAACAATGTATACGAAAGCTGGAGCATCTAAAGTCGATATTTTACCAAAATGGATGGGTTTGTATAGCAGTTAAGGCAGTGAAAACTATTAACTGCAATATTTTGTCAATGCTTCTAAGCATGCGAAGGGTGCCGTTTGTTATCTCAGTTCGATCGATATTAATGACCATGTCAATGGTAACTTAGTCATTAGTAAATCTCATTTGGTTCCTAAAAACGAATTTTGAATTCCTCGGCTAGAATTCCTTGCAGTTGTAGCTGCTGTAAAAGTTGTTATTTTTCTTCAACACGAACTAAACCTACCGCGTTTGACACCAACTACTTTTTGGACAGAGTCCGCTGTAGTTCTTTAAAGTACAGTATAAGAAATGAAGAAAAGCGTTTTCCTATCTTTGTGTCCCGTCGTTTAAAGCTCATTACAAAAAGTACTTGCATTTTTATTGGAGGCAGTTTCGTAGTAAACTTAACCCCGGTGTTGCTTCCAGTTGGGATGTAGAACCGGAAAACTATTAAAAACTATTAAGACCAGAATTTTTAAGTGGTTCGCCAGACAGCTGGTCTTGCCGGTTTGAAGAGGCAGCATTAGATGTAAAAAAGAGTAAAAAAAGAGTAAAAGTATTTGAGAAGAAACTTCAATTTTGATTATTGAAATATTTAAGCCAATTGATAAATTGATTGCATATTTCTCTTCATGGTTTAAGCTAAAAAGGTCATTGCGTGGCTTTTAAAATTTAAGACCATTTTAACCTAGTTCTTACTAGCGTGACGTATACGTCACGCAAAATTAGTATTTTTTGATAGCTTATAACTTTATCAAATGTTTTACCATGTTTGTTAATGTTGCGCTATTTACTGGTCAATAGATGTAGCAACGTGTTACATTATAAAATTAACGAGAGATTTATCTGAATTTTGGTGACAGTGGTGCTGAAAAGTTGTCAAGTATTTTAATCCCAAAAACCATGACCAATCACAAAAAGTAAATATATTTTTTTAATATGATGTATTAGAAATAAACATTTTGAGCATTTGTATTGTGGATTAGATATACAGCTGCAATTTGACTATCTTTTTTTCCAATTTGCTTTGTCAATATCTGAAGCATAAGCGTTACGTCATTGGCGTGAACTATATTACATCTGACGTATACCTACGTCGCACTAGTAAGATATGTGGTACAGTCGATGCGTAGGAGCTGAATATTCGAAAATTTGCATAACTCAGGGTAAAAAATGTGATGTTGGCTTTGGTGCGCAGTTAAATTTTGCATTTTATACCCAAAAATAAATTCATGAGTATTGAATATATACAAGTATGTTTTGCTTAAAAGTTATAGAAATCATTTTTATTTAAGTAAAAAACCTTATTTTGAGTTGTATATCAAGAGTTTTACCAATAAATTGTTTAGTTGAACTATATTTTTCTGTTTCTCGAAAATTGACCATGGATCTTGCTAGCTTGACGTGTACCTTACACCTATAAATCATAAAATTCAATCATTATTTTCAAATCTAAATAAAACCTCTTAATATTATATCTAATAGACCAGTGTTCAAAATTTGAACAGAAAAAAATAATAAAAAATAATTCGGGGATAAATGGGTTAATAAATTCTAATTTTACCATAATTTTTCTCGTTCCTTGTCTGTCTCTGGGCTTGAAAAGAAGAAATTGAACTCATCAGATATGAGCAACGGAACTGTTTTGGAGATATTATGTCAAAGATACAAAACAATAAAATTTTACTCTGCCTACCAAATCTCCTCTTCTAAAATTCAATCCTGGTATTGTAAGCGGCCTTCTAAGAGTAGGCCGCCGTTTAGATAGAGTTTCTGTTTCCTTTGATCCCAAACACCCAACTAGTTTTCCCCACAACTCGCACTTGACCAATTTTATTGTTCTTTATTCTCATTGCGTTACAGGTCATGGAGAAGCAAATATGACGTTGAACCAGTTACTGCAACGTTATTGGATTCTACTAAGTACGGCTGTTTATGGTAGAGTACTCAAATGCTGCTTGCATTGTTGACGACGCTACAAAAAACCGGCGACATAAAAAATAGCTAGTCTTCTTTCGTTCGTCTACAAGTCGATACTCATTTTTTGGCATACTGTGGCGTTGACTACGTTGGACCATTAATCGTTGAATAATAGCGTTCTTAAATAAAAGATATGGTTGTCTTGCTACTCGTTTAACTTTTAGAGCAATTTGCAGGCTTGTCCATAGGAATGTCATTCCCATGGGAAACATCCCATTAGTAGCGAATTTGCATTTCCATTTGCATTTCCCATGAGACAGTAGCCATGTCATAGCAATTTGATTATGTCAGAGCTACCCTTAGTTTTTATACTTTTTACCTTTTAATAGCTTTTTACTCTCCTTTTTTTTTTATATATTATTATCTATTATTTATTTCGTGGTGGGACACCGGATGAATAAATAAATAGACATAGTTTTTTTTTATATAGGATTACGTTTTGGTGCGTCACCAAAATTAACATTATCTTTTTACCTGTCGTTAGTAATTTATGAAAAAGTGGAGCGGTTTTAACCTGATGCGCATTCGCAGCAGTGACATCATGTCGTCATAGTCAATTTCCTGTTTTATTTTTGTGACTTTCACAAATTTAATAATTTTAATTAAACTGTATTCCATATTAATATCATAATGGAAATCCCATGGGATGAGATGGGATGGGACAGGCATAAATTGCCATGGGATGGAATGGGATGGAACAGAAAAATAGGTCCAATGGACAAGCCTGGCAAGTCACATCGAAGTCGCAATGCATCTGATAACCGACGCCTTTATCAACACCTTACGTCGTTTCCTATCAAGAAAAGCTCTGGTTCTGCAATTCTTTTCCAACAACGGAAAAAACGTTTGTGCCAATAAGACCCTTTGGGAAGCCTTGCGCCAGTGGAATGAGCACCAGATTGAAGGTTTTCTCCTTAAAAAATAAATTCAATGGACATTCAATTCTCCAAATGCCACCCACATGAGTGGTGCTTGGGAGAGAACAATTCGGTCAGTCAGAAAAATTTTAACTTCATTGCGATGGAACGAACTCTCGATGACGACCATCTTCACATCTTTTTATTGGAAGCAGAGTCTATTCTAAATTCTCGCTTTCTAACTTTAATCACAACTGAAGCAGATGGCTTGAAGCAATTAACGCCTGATCATCTTTTGAAACTGTGTCCTACTGGCAACTTGCCCCTTTTCCTTCCTTCCGATAAGGACTGTTATGCCATGGAAAAATGTACCGGTACAATTAAAAAGAGGTAAAATACAATGTGTAGCTGATCAATTTTTGAAAGGTGGTCTCGAGAATATTTTTAAAAAATAATCGCCCGCGAAAAATTATTGAAGAAGAATACCAATATACTATTTTTCTTGTTACCATGTTCAAAAAACCGATGTTGTTCTTCTCGTGGACGATTTGATTTCTTGTTTGCAATGGTGTCTTGGCAAAATTATACAGCTATACCCCGACAAACATGGTTTAGTGCGCCAAGTCGTTGTAAAAACGCGTAGTTCTGAAGTACGGCGGCCAGTTCATACACTCTGCTGGGCACTTCCCGCAAATCTTGATGTTGTGCCACGAAACGAGACATATTGTTCAGCGTTGGTAGTTTTTTTCCTTTTCTTTGTAGTTTCTCGGGTGTTGGAAGTGTAGAAAATTACTAACGTACGTGTTTGCTTTATTTCTTTTGCTTTTTTTGTCATTATTTACTCGTGCACTCGCTGCCAGCGCCTATTCGCTTTACATTTTAATTATTAGTTAATTTCTTCTCCGAGCATAGTTCGTTTTTGCAGCGCGCTCATTTAGTGCTGGGTTATTTGTTTTTGCTTTCACTTCTCTATTTGTGAGGTGACTTGCAACAATATTAGTGGCAGCTGGTTGAAGTCTGAGAGACTTGGTGTTGTTTTGTGATCCCGTTTTTGTATTTTCCACTTCCCCGTGAGTCAGCACCGACGTGAACTGCTTGGTAAGGCAACTGTGGGCTTTCTTTTTATGTTTGATTTTTAGTTCGTTTTATTTATTTACAGATTACCGCTTCTTATTGCTTCGCTTCATTCTCTATTTTCATTTATACTAAACATTCTTTATTATTTTGACTTTTCCTTTCATCAAAGCCAGAAGCGTTATTCGACAATTCACTTTGCGGCAATCGGCCAACTTCAGCGCCGTTTGCCATTACAGCTGATATGAAATGACTTTTCTTATACAAAGTTCCTAAATTTACCCATATATTTAAAAGTCGATTTTATTTTGTTGTTTAATAACATGCATCAAACTTATCAATAGCAAGTCAATATTTTTTTAAAAGTAAAATCAACATTGAAAATTTAAAATCTGTTAGTAGAAAGAATCTGTTTGGTATCGATTACATGGTCAATAAATTATCTGGGTAGTCTATTAAAATATCTCGAATTCCAAAGAGTATGCCTATAAATTTGAGAAGAACTTTTAGAAAGTAATTTTGTTTAAAGCAAACAAGCATCTACAACGTAGTTTGAATCAAATTTATTTATATCTGAGCTTTCCTACCCATAACGTAGTTCTTTCTTATGATCTGCGTCAAATAACTAGAAGTTGACTATTCTATGTTGACCTTAAGGTTTGATTTCAATTCTAACAAATTATTTTATATTGTTTTACAGCGTTTCAAACTTTGCATAACAAAGCTGCCTATAAGCATGCAAAATGTTTTTAATTTCAAACTTATTTAAAGCTTCAGAAAGCAATAATTTTCTGTTTTTTTCCATCATTAGTAGTAGTTTAATATAAGCAACAAAATTGTACGTTTTTTTTGATTGTGAAATATATAAAAGCTTTGCTCAATTTTTGAAATCTTCGTACCACTTGCCAAAGTTTCTCATAAGCAATGGCTTATTACAACAAGAAATTTTTACTGGGCCTATGATTATATAAACTTTATGTATCTTTTCAGATATAAGGCTAAACTCTAATAAAAATCATTAAAGCAACTTAAAGCAATTATGAGCTCATAAAAATGATTAATATTGTTCAATATCTTTACAAAAACTATATAAAAATAAGATATTGGACAAAAATTGAACTGCAGGCGTTGAAAAAGGCGTTTTATAACTTTAGTACTTTTATTTCAAGAAATAGATATAAAACTCACGTTGGCACGATGGAACTTGAGACAATTGTTTATTTTCTTGACATACAGCTGTTATTCGGTCTAAGTCAAGTCCTTGTATTTTATATCCCCAATCACATACATATAGTACTCTCATTTTTATTCTGATGTTTGCATTTGAGATGTTTGTTATTGCATTTTGTATGCGTGGTACCTCGCATTCAATCGCTAAAACAAGAATTTGTTCACATAGTAACAAAAAACTGGTGAAAAAAAAATACAAAACAGAGCTAATCATTGTTAATCAACCAAGAAAGTTTAAGCCATGCAAAATCGAATCATATGAAATGCCACAATAAGTTACACAACAAACAATATCAAGTGATCAACGTCGTAGTTAAACAAGTAAAGCTATTTTGTTTTACTTTAAATTCCAATACAGTGACTATTCCAGTCAGCAATGCTATGTGGCACCTGCAAACGCCCTCTTAAAGTAGCCTATGCGGGGTTTGTGCGAATTCGGTCGTGGGCACTTTAGTGCCTCGAAGGAGCTTATCTCACGTGTTTCAAGCAGTTTAACCTTTTATGCTCAGTGTTCCATTTTTGAAACACTTAACAAGGTAAACTTATTAGTATCTTTCTGTATCTCTTTATAACTTACTTTTTATTTTTGTACTAATAACCCTGCGGTGAGCCCATTGGGACAACTGCAGTGTCGCCACCAAATTGATACGAGTTCCGTACAAGCTATCTTTACAGAACATTGCATGACATTGTTGGCTGGGATGTTGTTGTGTTTTTGAAAAGAAAACTCTGTTATCTCACTTTTTTCTTTAACAAATAATTTAAAATGATAAATGGTACTAACGGAATCATTAACTCTTTCAATTTATCGTAGTCTTTAGAAAAGTTTTTTTTTAATTCTTCTGGACAACTCTCATCAGAAAAAATGTTTGGAAATGAAGAATTACAAAAAAGCGTGATTTACACAGAGTCAAAAACATCAAATGTAACGGCGTTTCTGATTTGTTCAGAGAAAAAAGCACGAGGTTGATTGGTAGCGGGCTCACTTGCGTCATAAGCAAGAAAGCCTCAGTTCATAAACAAATCCTTTTTTGTGAAAAAGAGAGGCCTCAAGTGATTCATGAGAAAATAGCTTCAACTGTTGCTAGATGAAAAAATGATTGTCCTGTAGATAAAATAGAGAACCAATTAATATTGAATTTATCCGCGTAAATCTTGTTATTTAATTAGTCTCCACGTGGTTAGACCGGAGACTCGTATCATCAGCTCCACATTGCGAGACTTGGTAATTGGAAAATGACCTGGCAAATGTTGATGACATCGACGTGCTTGTAAGGTGGTAAAAGAATGGATCCTCGGCTCCGGAAAAGAAAGAAACTCGATAAGTCCACAAATGCTAGGTGCAGAACGTTTAAATGTTGAAGATCTAAGCGAAAATAACATCTGCGTTATCAGCCAATTGGCCACCACGCAGAAAGCCCCTGTCATCCTTTTGCAAAAGACCGATTGCACAATTGCAGACCAGCTAGTAATATCACACTTCGCACTGGCTGGTTGGGTCTCAAGACCTTGGCTTTGCTCCGCAGAGTGAAGCAGAGTGAAGCAACTGGTTCAGCTGCTTCCGCCTTGTTATCCCATGTGGATGAAAAAAGAAAAGATTGCTTGTCCGAGGCTGTCAATATGGTTAAAAATGGACTTCACTCAATCCAGTCGGGTGGCATAGATTAGATTTTACAACTTGAACGGTAAAACCAGACACACACGCCACCTCTGCTCCATTACTTTCACCTTGATTACCTCGCAGTTGGTTAAAATAGGAGGAAATAAAACGACAAACCGTAAGTCAGCCAGACTGGAAACTAGAAAGGTGTCTAAACTTTGAAAAAATTTTTCCAAAAAAATTTTGCAAAGCTCTCCAACTGTTAAAGTCTGAAAAAGCTGACTCTCTTTGTCCAGAGAAAAATACATGTCGGATCTGCTTTGAAATCTTGGTAAAACAAGTTCCTGTTTTCCTGCATGCACCAACTCAAGCTTTCAAAAATTTGGAGAAGATAATTAATGGTTGCCATTCCAAAGCCAAATAAGCCGTTAGGGGACCCAAAGAGATCACAGACCTCTCTCTTTGCTTTATATCCTCTTCAAGATCTTGGAAAGACTTATTTACGCCCGCGTCGAATCAATTATTGACCCACTACTACCTAGAGCTCAAGCTGGGTTTTGACGTGGAGGTCAACCGTGGATCACGTCATTTTTCTTTCTCAAGAAATTGCGGATAGCTTTTCGGCCAAAAAGATGGATGGCGCTATGTTTGTCGATCTCACAGCAGCTTGCGATATTGTATGGCACCACGGTATCACCTGCAAACTACTTTGTATTTTTCCGGACAGGCACATGGTCTCATTGATTATGAAATTTGTTTGTGATTGCAGTTTTACCCTTACCACTGGTGCAGGAAAACAAAGCAGTTTACAACGCCTTAAAATGGCATCCCATAGGAATCAGTCTGGGCTACCCTCTTGTTTAATATTTATGCATATGACCTGCCTGTGACAGTCGGCAGGAATTTGCTTATGCTAATGACCCGGCCATCTTCTATTATGCAAGCTACTGGCAGGCATTAGAGAAGACTCTTATTCAGAACGCGGCAGTCCTATTTTCCTACTTTTACAAATGAAAGCAAAAGCTCAGTATAACAAAGACTGTGTCGGCAGCTTTCCATCTTTACAACGAAAAGGCACAATGTAAGCTTAACATCTTTGTCATCGGACGGGCTCTACCGTTTTGTGCTGAACCCACTTACTTTGGTAAAAAGCAGGATATGACGCTCACGTTTTGCTGACACTTAGAGTCACTGTGCAAGAAATTAACGTTTCGCATTGCTGGATCAAACTGGGGTGCAGATGTTACCGTACTCCGCACAGCCACCCTTGCCTTGGTCCATATTGCAGTTGAGTACTTTGCGTCTGTTTGTTGTCGCCGTGTTCATACTTGCTTTATTGACAAGCCCATTAGCAATTTTTTGCGCATAGTGACTGGACACCTGTGTTTCACACCAAAAGACAATTTTTTATTTTACCAAGCATTTAACCAACTGAGCTTTGCCGTCAAAAAGACATACTGTCTCGCTCAGGGGCCAAAACACCTTGTCTATGAAAAGTGCCTGTCTCCACT
Source organism: Diplosoma virens (assembly GCA_963680785.1). Taxonomy (NCBI): domain Eukaryota; kingdom Metazoa; phylum Chordata; class Ascidiacea; order Aplousobranchia; family Didemnidae; genus Diplosoma; species Diplosoma virens. Next base: position 42,118,455 of record OY796886.1, on the reverse strand, counting down.
TTGTGGACAGCTGCAGCAATTTAAGTCCAAAAACCCCCTTGTGCCTAATCCACTGGAACTGCTGAACAAGCCTGCCCTGTCGGGCACCTGTGTAGCATGATGGACGGAGTAGAGATGGAGCATAAATTGGAGAGAAAACGCTCCTTGATTCCATACATTTATTAAAAATGTTAGCCCCAGGCCATCGGGAATTACCTTTCAGAGACCTGTATGGGTAAAAGTTAATTGCCTCCAAACTGGCGTTGGCTGATTCTACTAGGAAACCCACAAATGGGGTATGGTTTATACGCATTGCTGCGAATGTGTTTTAAAGAAGCAGACAGCTGACCACGTAATGACGTCTTTCCCCATTTATCATCATCCCAATAGAGCCCGTGCTCCCTTAGATGTTGACAAGAGCCTCGTGACCTGGCTTATGGAAACATTTCCGGCAAGTTAATGGAATATCTAGCTTCCTTTTATTTCCCCAAAAAGAAAAAAAGATTTAATTAGTGTTGACAACAACCAAATTCCAAATAGGTGTATGTTGAGTTGTTTGCATTGTCGTTTAGATAGATCTTTTTGAGGTTTAACTTGATTTTGTATAGGTTTTGGATCATGTTGTCGAATTCATTCTTCCAGTTATTGGGATGTTTGATTTGCTCATCAGCGAAGTTATGTGCTCATCATACTCGTGCTACTGCGATAGTGTAAACCATAGCCGCACAATCCTGGGGCAGAGAGTCAATTGGCCCACTAAGAAGCAAAAAATTTTGAGCAATATTAGAATTTTTTAGGAACCGGCAATAAACTGATTAGAAAGGATAAAGTTATCCAATTTAAAAAGATATAGATCAGTGACCAAAGCAACTAAGATTTAAAGTGAAGGTACATATTTTTTGTTGGCTTTTATAAGAAGAAAATTAACCCTTTCTGCTTCATTTTCAACTACAAAATTAGGTAAAGACCAAAATAATAAAAGACTTAGAATTTTCTTTGAGTAAGTACACCATCAACTAGAAATTGTATTTAAACAAATGGTTTTTGGTATAGAATTTGAAAATTGCCAGTAAAAAAGTTAGTCAAAAGAAATAAGTACAATTTATTCTCAAAAAAGATTACAACGTCACCAATCAAATAGGAACAGTAAAAAATCGACTAAAACAAATTAATAATGAGCACAATTATTATGCGACAGGCCTGTTTCAGTATTATGGACCTCATCAGGGATACGTTATCGTAGCCTCTAAAGTGAAATGGTAACGCGAAAAGTTAAGGTATTTTTTTTTATTTTTTTTATCTTTGTCTCTATATTTATCCTCCTGACTCGCAGGAAAGCGACAGAGGCGCTATACATAGGGTAAGCAATTACCCCGACCTGCTTCCGGAGATGCCAAGATATTGCTGTCCTCTAGTAATTTAGTAGAGATATTACTGTAATTTCGAACTGCTTGTCAAGACCACTAAGCAGGGGAAAATGCCGTAAAGTGTCTTTCCCAAGAACACAACAGAATGGCACAAGTGGGTTTTGAACCGAGACCATGTTAATCATCAGTCCGGTGCTTTAACGACTCGACCACGATGTGATTATTCCATAAAGTGACTCTTTTGAAAACAGAAATTCTAGTTACTCCGAGGTTAAATATCAACAGTGAACATCGAAAAAGCATCAATCAAAAAAGTTGAAAAATTGAATTTCGGACAGCATCAAACTATACGGAATAGATTTCATTGAAAAGAACCTTGAAGCAGCATCGAAAAAGTTTAATAAAATTTGAATTTCCGACTTTGACGAATTAAACGGAAAAAGTTGCATTGAAAAAATTTAAAGTAGCCAACATCGAAAAGAACATCGAAAACCAATCCGAGAAGAGCTGCGAGAAAATAAATTTTCGATTAGAAAAGACAAATTTGAAAAACTTTAAAATTGATAGAATTCATCACTTCAAAATTTGTGGACCATGAATTATTATCTATTTCTTCTGGATTACTCTCTAAACTCAATATTTGTTGTAAAAAGAGAGACCAAAAAAAGCAATATTAGAATGTAAAATTACGTAACTAAAGAGTTCAAAACATAAGGGTAATGAAAAGGATCCAAGACGAACCGGATGCAATATACCGTAAAATAATTTCATATTACTGAGAGTCGAGAAACGCTACTTTAACTAAATTAACACAATTAATGTGAAAAAACGTTTAAAAGGAATCCAGGCCGAAGCGGATGCAACATATGAAAAATCAATTTTCAACAAGTCCGAGTACAATGTATTTTTAAAAGAGATTACAATACAACCGTAAGTGTTTTTACGCAGTAATTGTCTTGATTTAATTAAGCGTTCCTCGATTCTCAATAACTCAAAATAAATAGCTAGCAAAGTTTCATTTGGCTGTTCGTCTTTCATATATTTGCTTTAGAAGCTGTTTACATCAAATCATGCAAACCAAATTAATAAATTCCAAAAAATTTGTTTACAACTTGAAAATCTTGCGCTGATTACGCGTTTTGACAATTTTAATAGCAAGAAACAACTAATCAGTAAAACGCAAAAGCCGGCACAAAACGTCCAGGCAAAGTATCTTTAAAAACATCAAACGTTATCTTAGCAATTTAATTTCACTAATTTATTTGGTGACTTTGCGGCAATAATTTGTTACTTAGTTTTTTCAAAATTACAAGATTCTCGAACTGAATCGATATTTTTTGTTCTAGTTTAGTTTCCAGCTCTAGGAATTTCTCTTTTCTGAGCTTTGCAAAATTGTGATTGTTAAAAAGGCCTTCGTTTTTCAAGTTCAAGTTTGCAATCCGGATTATTAAAATTGGCTTTGAGCTTGTCGGCTTTAAATTTGCGGCTCGGAACTGTCGGATGGGAATTGTCGTATATGGAAATAAAATAACAAAAAAGTAATCTTTCGTATGCCTAAGAGTTGTTCTTCATTAATACTCAATGCATGGCTTTATTATTTTAAAGTAACTAAGATGATGTAATATTTAACTTTACTGCTACAGGGGTAATAAATCAATTACTGCCTTTTAGCCCATCAACGCTCAATTTGTTTTTTTTTTAATTTCTTATCAAAAATCTTTAATTTTATACTATACAAGTTTATTTAATTCTAAACATTAAAAACTTTTTCATTGGATTACTTTAAGAAAAAAAGTTATTTCTAATTTGGTCCCTTTTTAAGGACTATGGTCAATGGAGCACTTTTGCTTCAAAAAACAGGATCTTTACAATCACATTCTCAAATGAAAAAAGAGAAAATAGAAATAAAAAGCGATTTACTTTATTTATTTATATATGCAAATATAACGCATAATACTGGATTTATTTTCTCCACTATCTTAAATACAAATTACGTTAAATGCCATTTGTTGAAACATTTACTAATATGAAGAAGACCAACATTAAATTTTTTACATTACTTTAAAATTTTCTTTTTACAAGAGGCACATTTTCTTCGTTTTCCTTCTTCAGTTCGATCAAGAACATGTCCAGCGGTATAACGACTTATTTTCGGTATCAATTTTAAAGAAAATACCTTTGAGCGTCCAAAATTTTTGAGATCAGAATTTGAGGATAAATACAAATATGCTCTTGTAACTGACCTCTTGAAATCCAATAATGCCATTTGCAAAAGCATGTATAATACAGAAATTTATCATTACTACATTATATCAAAGAAACTTGTAAATAAACTAAACTATTCTTTTTTAGGTAAAAAGCATATTTTTTAAACCTAATTAAAAAGCACTTTCTCTCGCGACATCATCTTTACAATATTTGTAACAAGAACAACGTGACGATCAGCTACAGCTGCATACCAAACATGACAGTAATCCTGTTCAGACGTAATAGAAGCATCTATGCACCAAAAAAATATCAATGCACATTCTCTTTGCCATTGCTCACGCAAGGATGAATGTCCCTTAAACAATAAATGTTGCAAGAAAGCTATTATCTATAAAACCAGTATTTCAATAGAGAGCAACGACCCTGCCAAATGCTACTATGGTCGTTGTTGCAAAACGGAATTTAAATCCCATTTTTACAATCATTGTCAGACTTTCAAAAACAAGCGAAAAAGAAATACGACCGAACTACTAAAATCTTCTGGGCTTCTGGGAAACCATTGATAATGGAAGGATATCCATAGTGAGTGGAGCATTTTGGCCGTTTTTAACAATCATCTCGGTGCCGCCAGGTGTAATTTTTGCCTTGATGAAACGTTATTGAACTTACAGTTGTGCCTTATTTTAAATTTTTATATGTAGTGTTTTAACCTAAATAAATGGTATATAGAATATATACATAATATATAGAAAATATGTTTAGAATAGAAATAAAATATATATATACTATTTAAAAATTTTCAGACTTATGTTTACGTAGAAAGTGTTTTTATGTGAAAAAGTTTGCCTCTGCAAACCCTTTTCTGTTTGTTTGCAACATCCAGAAAAAAATAGGTAAAATGGAATCTGGAGTGCTCATGATCCTTATTTTAGGATCAGATTTTAAAGCTTTGTATATGTGAGCAAAATTACTTTCAAATATTTTCTTGGTTTTTAGAACAGTTAGAGTATTGATTTATACTAAATCCAAATACAAGTTAGATATAAGTACCACATACCAAAAAAATTTTGTTTGAATGATAGATAAAACTGAATGTGTAATACTCCTCAAGCTGTTTACACTATACTGAAAACTGAGACATTAGTTTTACCAACATACTGCAAACAGTAGATTATATATTTCAAAGACATTCCGTTCTGTATAAATAATCAAAGATAAATTTGAAAACTAATCTTTGATTTGATTATTGCTGAGAAAATTGCGGCGCAGGTGTTTCTTCAATTTTTTCAAAAATTGTGCCGCAAGTGTTCACCTTAGCTTGAAACGTAACAAATTGGTTGACTTTTGCGGTAGAGGACTAGTAAAATATTCTCTTATTTTTTTAAGTAACAGGGAACCACAACAGAGATATTAAAAAAAATTCATGGGACTCCGAAGCCGCGGATTGCCGACCTACAGAATAGTGTCCGTTTTTCTTTTTCTTTTTTTTCAAGTCCAGTATCGAATCAGCTAGTCCATTGTATCAATCTCTCTTTTGCTTTTGGTGAAATATAGGATAAATTTAGGCTTGTTATTTTGTTTTTTACCCAAGCAATAAAATTACGGCAGCATTTCGATATCCAAACTGAATATTTCAGACAGACCAACTTTTAACAGCTCATTAAAAATTTTACCTCAACACTAGAATCATCATTGTCAGAAATTTTGTATCAAATGATATTATAACATCATTTTAGTTATTAATACTTGCTACAGCTTGATAAACGGTAAATCAACTAATACTGCTGATCCGTGCATATTCTGAAGTTTTCACTGCAATAAATGGCCAAGCCGTCTAGGCTTATAATAGTAACCTCTACATGAAATTATCGCTTTAAGCTTTTTGTCCTGCACTTGTCTGAAGGCAAACGTCGCAGTAAAAGAAAATAATTCAACTAATTATCTAATAAACCTGGCAGAAGACGATTGAATATTTAATAGAATTGTTTTATTTGCAAGTGCAGGTTTACATAATTGGCATACTTTTAAAGTTTTGCAAAGAGTTTTTTCTTAAACAACACAGCAATGGCAAAACGTACCCATAGCGAAATCAACATCCGAATTTTTTTTTATTATACAGTTCAAACATTTAAAAAGATTACTACACCAAAAACGAATGTTTTCAACTTACGCAAACTTTAATCAGGTTTCTATTATATTATTTAGCAATAACAACATTAAATTTACACACACAAAAAAGATATTTAAAAAAAAGACACACCAATTTCTTGTGTGGCTGCATTTACTCTTTTCTAAGCCTTTGCCCATAAACAATATAACACATAGCAGAATTGCAAAACTCCTAGTAATTCAACTAATATGAAAACTCAAAAGGAAAGGCAAAACACAATTACCAAAGCGCTACAGCAAATTTGTGCATAAAATGATAAATACTAGTGATGTTTGTGTTTCAGTAATTCATTATTTTTATGGGCTCAAAGCTTTGAATTATAAACAACAATATTTCTCATTTGTTTTCGAGTAGCACCTGAAAACCCTTAAAATACCTCAAATTATTGTAAGAACCACTGTTTTACAGCTTGTGTTTTGCAAAAAATTGATTGAGAGGCCCTTAACTATACTACCATTAGGACCATAATGCGAGTTATTACTTTCAGGCAATCTCGTATACTTATGTCTTTGAAAGTTGAATGTTTTTTGTTTTTTTTATTAGCTTTGAAATACGTATGTTACTTTAATTATATGCTAAAAATTATTTATTATTTAAATTTCTAGTTTCATCACTTTGAACCCAGCGTATATTCAAAAGGTGTACAATAGGTTATACTCTTGACAAATTTTATTAAAAATAGCAATTTTTATTTGTTGTCAAATTGTCTATACACAAAAATCTAACTTAAAATGACTCTGAAAGTAAGACTTTGATAGAAATTAATTTAAAGTTGCTTAGTACTTACGTTGACACGTGGGAACTTGAGACAATTGTCTATTTTCTTGGCATATGACTGCTATACGATTTGTGTCAAGTCCTTGTATTTCATATCCAGGATCACATATATAAAGCACTTTCACCCCCATTTTGATTGTTGCAGCAGAGGTGTTCGTTATTCCGTTTTGAATTCGTGGAAGATTGCATAGAATTGCTGAAATAAATTGACGAGTTTGAGTTGATTTGTTTTTTAAAAATCTTCAATTTGAACGATGTTTGAATATTGCAAACAACCAATTGTTTTTTGTTATTCCGTTTTAAATTTGTGGGATATTGCATAGGATTGGTGAAATACATTAACAAATTTAAGTTGATCAGTTTTTTAAAAACCTTTCTTTTAAACGATGTTTGAATATTGCAAACAACCAATCGTTTTTTCATGAAAAGATAAAACTTTAGATAAAACTATTGATTAAACCATTGAGCTGCAAATGATAATTTTTTTTTTAGTCAAACAAATAATGATAAAAAAGATCTTTATAAAGTTTATTTATTGATTTTACATAAGTAAAATGATTATTTGTCCCAATTTGATTAGCTGTAAGTTTAAAAACTAACTTGAACGTTTTTTCATTGTATCTTTGTATCTTTTTATTTAATCATAAAAGTAAAGTCTATGGATGGTAAAGCAAATTGTTTGCGTAGAATTTGGAAGTTGCATTTTTAACTAACACCTAAACTTTTTAATTTAAAAAAAAAGTTTCATAGAAGTGATTTTTATTAAAGAATTTTGTTAAAGTTAAAAAATGTTATCATAATTTTATTAGCTGTAAATTTTAAAACAAACTTGAGTTTTTATTTGCATCTATTTATTTTATTATAAGAGCAAAATCATTATGAAAGTTACATTATCCTGTTGCACAAGCAAAGATCCCGATGCTTGGGACCAACTCAAATACAGATACTGTGCGCTGCTCCCATTTGCCTCCCCAAACGCGTAGCAAATGCATTGATGGGTTTCCATTTATGGTCAGCTTTTGGGGGGAAATGTAGCTTACACTTCGAACGGTTCCCTCTGCCTGCAGCGCGAACGCAAACCTTTTTATCCTGCGCGACACCCAATGCAGTATGAATACTGTCATTTAGACTATTCATTTTGCTACATTTATTAGATTGCTTTTGGTCTGTTTCTCACCTTCAACCTTACCGCCATAGGTGGTCCTGAGAAAAGTTGAAAACCCCTGATGGCATTGCTCTTAGGATCATAGAAAACGCAAACCCCTCCTTTACGTCAAGGTAGCAATGTATAGGAGAGGAAACTTCAGGAACACCTCAACGTCAGGATACACAATGCGGATTTCATCCTGGCAGATCCACCACAAACCAGATCTTTGTCCTTCAGCAAGTTTTTGAGAAATCGAGGGAATATGCCAAAGAGGTGTACATATCCTTTGTAGACGTTGAAAAAGCGTATGATCGTATCCCTAGAGATAAGCTGTGGGCAGTACTGCTTAAGTATGATGTGAGAGATCAGCTATTAGTTGCTGTCAAATTATTGTACAAACAGTCAGAATTCTGTGTTCGTCTCAATGGCATGAAAACAAAGCTTTTTAGTGTTGGACTACGACAGACTGTGCTCTTTCTCCTCTTCTGCTCATTATATACATGGACTAGATAGACAAAGACAGTTCCTCCAGTAGTGGCGTCATATTTTGGAGAGTATAATGTTCGGCGCATGCTGTTTGCAAATGACTTTGCATTGTTAAACTCGAACAAAAGTGATCTCCAATATACGCTTGATCGGTTTTCTGATGCATGCTAGGATGTTGGAATGAAAATTAATGCGAATAAAACTGAGATTATGTATTTGTAAAGGCACCCTGTCCAGTATTATTTCCAAACAAATGAAGTAACAGTCCAGCAGACGGAGAAGTTTATGTATCTTGGAGTCACATTTTCGAGTGATGGTAAATAGGATAACGAACTGGACTCACGTAATTGAAAAAGCCAAGTGCAGTAATGCGCCAGCTTTACCAATTGGTTGTACTGAAACGAGAGCTGTGCATAAAAGCAAAGCTTTCTGTTTTCAGATCAGTCTTTGTTCCTATCCTCACTTATGGTTATGAGTGTTGGTTAATGATCGAAAGAGTAAGATCCCGAGTACAGGCGGCCGAAATGAGTTTTTTGCGAAAAACTAGAGTCTTATCCCTACTTGATAAGGTTTAAAGCACTGACATTCGTTAATCTCTCAACATCGAACCGCTGCTACTCCACATAGAACGATTGCAACTGCGCTGGTATGGCCATGTGACACGAATATTCTACGAGCGAACATCAAAGCAACTAATGGATGTTCTTCCGAGTGACAAAAGGTTTTTCGCAAAAAACTCGCTGGCAGAATTATGTTAAAGACCTGGCCAGGTCACGTCTTGGAATTCCACCAACAAAATTGCCCTTAGTTGCGGGAGATCAAGATGTTTGGAGATCCCAACTTGAGCTGGTGCCCCCGCAACTCCAAAAAGACAAGCGGGCAAAGAGAAATACACTGAACTAATTAAAAGTTTTCCCTGAAAATGATGATGATGACATTATCTTGTAATATTCAAAAGTTAGAAACTTAAATGTTTAACTAACACCAAAATTTTCTACTTTAAAAAAAATTGTCTTTATCAAACAGGTTTTTATAAAGAGTTTTATAAAAATTATGATACGTTTAAAAATATTCAAAGTATTATCCCCTAAAAGAAATTTTAAAAAATGATAAATATTATTATTTTTTTTTATCTCTATATTCATCCTCCTGACTTGCAGGAAAGCGACGGAGGCGCTAATACATAGGGTAGGCAATTACCCTGACCTGCTTCCGGAGGTGCCAAGATATTCCTGTCCGCTTGTAATTTAATAGAGATATGACTATAATTTAGAACTGCTTGTCAAGACCACCAAGCAGGAGAAAGTGCCATAAAGTGTCTTTCCCAAGGACACAACAGAATATCGCGAGTAGGTTTAGAACCGAGACTGTGTTGATCATAAGCACGGCGCTTTAATCACTCGACCACGCTGCCGACGTACTGTATTACTGATATGAAATCTTGTAGTAACATGTTTATCCACAAGTTGTCAAACTGCAAACTTTTTAATGCACTGGTTGCAAATGTTTCATTTTTATAAAACATCTGAATAATTCAAATAAATTTTGTATAAATTTAGCGCTGCTTTGAGTCCAATAGAAATAGATTTTTTATTGTTTGATTTAAAAGTTAAAACATTTTTACGAAAAGCAATATTTTATAAAAGTTTATGAATTTTAAACTCCTTATTTTTTTGAATTTATGCTTGATTGTTGATTGTTGTATGAAACTTAAACTAAAAAAAATTCTATAAATCAAGCCAACTTATTCTTGCAAACAATCGAATCATGCAAACAATCGCAATATCAACAACAAAACAGATCGCAAAAACAGCATTTTGCTTATTGAAATCCAAACTGAATTTTAGATATTTTGTATTTCTCACTTTTGCATGATGGAGCTTCTCCAGACCATTTTCTATCGGATCGACAAGTTCTCCTTGCTTCTCCCTGTAGTTGATAACCATCATCACACAGGTACCTCACGGATTCTCCGTATCTATTTTTTCCGACTATGCGACCATTTTGAATTCCTTCCAATTGGTTGCATGGTGCATCGAAATGAAGCCAATTGTGCCGGTGGTATTGAATTCAAAACAAACAAAATTAGAACAAAATTTAGACCAACTTAAGATCGTCTGTTGCGCATTTTAAAGTATTTGAGTGTAAATGAATGTTCTAAAACATTTTACGTGATACAAAATTAGTCCGTGTTTGACATTTCAAACATGTACAAAATGGTGCCAATTCTATAAAAAGAAATATGCTTTAAACGTTGAAATATTTTAATAAAAAATTATTTAAACAAAATATCACATCAGTCAATAGGCAGATTAATTACCATTTCGTGTTTATTTTTAAGAATTATCCTTATTTTTATAAACAATTTCTTAAAAAATTTTATTGATCTTATTTCCAAAAAAAGTTTATTTTAGACGTAAGTACTTAGTTTTTATTGAAATGGTTTTAATTATCAATAGCAATACTAGAAAGCATACTTAATTTTTTGAAAGGGTTAAATGAAATCTCTAAAAAAGTCTTTACTTTATGCACAAAACAATTTTTACTTTTGGTTGAAGATCAGGTGAATTTTTCTATTTTCATTCGACGTTGCTAATAAAAACGGGTTTAAAAACAATCAAGTATCCAAGTTTCGATGCTGCCTGACTTTGGGTAATTGGAATGGTAGTTTTGTCAAAAAAGCGAATGGAGCGGATGGGATATTGGAAAACATTTTTTAACCTTTTTGGCCAAAAAATGGAGTCAGAAATGACCCAGAGTCTGAAAATTTGTTATACATCTTAAACTACGGCTTAAATTCCTATAAAATTAATATTTTTTCCTCAAATGAAGTGCAAGACATAGAGTGAAAGTTTGAATAAAATAACTCTGTTATCTTTTCAGTTATGGAATTTTTAAGTGCTCGGCGTCATTTATGCCCCATGTCAGGATTAAATATTGATATTAAATTTTACGCTAAAAATTATTTAGAATTGAAATTGATTATTTTTCTCATATTTTCAAACAAGATTACCTTAGTTTTCCCGTAAACGTCGTAGTAAAAATCAAATACAAATAATTTAAATAGTTTACGCGGTGATTTGGGAGATGATAATGAATAAGAGATTATTTGTAATGAAGATTCACAAGAAAAAGACAAATTTTTATCTGATGAATCTGATTTTTCCTACTCAAGTTTTGAAGAAGACTCAGACAAATATGACGATGACAAGTGCTAACATCGAGAGATGGGAAATAGTGGAGAAAAACTCCTCCTTCCACCCAACGAAGAGCTTTGCCACAAAATACTTTGTATTTAGCACCTGGACGCACTAATGCTGGTAAAAAGATAACTACCCCTCGAAGCGCTTTTCATCTGCTATTTCATGATAGTATCTTGAATATGATAATAGATTGTTCTAAAAAAAACGCAGCACAACTGGGTCACCCTAAATAGAAATCGGAAAGAGAATCACTGGAATATTAGTTTTATTTGGTGAAAATAGAGGAAGAAACGAATCAGTCAAATGTGTTTGGAATGAAGACCGTACCTTTGTCAGCGATTTTCAGAGCCACGATAGGAAGCAACGCTTTCGAAGATATAATGTGTTTCATTAAAACAGACAATCATAAGACTCTTTAAGAGTCCAAAACTCGCGATAAATTAGCAGCAATACGAGAAGTTTGGGAGATTTTTACAAACAATTGTCAAAGTGTCTAGTCATACACAGCCTAGTCATGCATTGGTTATGTAATCGTTCAGTTTGTTTGATAATAATATTATTATGTATTTTTTTTATTTATTTTTTATCTTTCTTTTTCACTTCTTATATCTTTATTTGATTAAGGTGTTGCGGCCATGCTTTATACTGTCTTGTACTTTTACTTTATGATTATCATATGCATGTTTTAACGTCTGACGTTGTGCTGCTTCTTCCTTTTCTTGATCTTTTTAATATTTATAATTTTTGTGTTAAACTGTTTAATAATGATTGAGAATAAAAAACAAATGAAAGAATGAATGAATGAATGAATGAATGAAAGTGTTCAATGGCTGAATCGCAAATGTATGTCAATGAAGAGTTAGTTGGTTTTTGAGGAAGATACCCATTCAGAGTGTATATGAAAAGTAAACCTGATCGTCATGGTATCAAGATATGGGCAAATGCAGAAATCCGTCAGGATATGTTTGAAATTCACAAGTATACACAAGCCAAATATCTTCTGCTCTTAAAAAAAAGCAAGGAACGCGTTTGGTGTTAGATTTAGAGAAAAGTCTGGGTCATGGAAACGGAATAACTTGCGATAATTTTTTTTACTTTGCTTGAACTTGCTAAGGAGTCAGCAAAAAAAAAAACTCTGCTTGGTACTATACGAGACAAATTAGAAAGAAGATACCAAGAGTGATGTTACCTTCAAAATCACGCAAAGTAAATTCAAGCTTGCTTCTGTCTTCAAGAGATGCAGCGATAGTGTCTTATATTCCACGAAAAAATAAGTCTGTTATTTTTTTATTTAGTCAACATAACAATTATTTAATTAGCTCTTCAGAACATGCTAAACCAGATAATATTTAGGATTACGATAAATCAAAGGGTGCCGTTGATTGTGCGGACAAGATGCTAAAAGAATTTTCTTGTCACAGAATCTCAAAAAGATGGCCGTTTGTTCTTTTGACACATATTATACTAATATAGATATAAACATTTTTTATGCTGATTAAAAAAGAAGGACGTATTCTGGTTAATTTTGGGGTGTTGATTCCACAAATAACCTCATTTTTTCCTCTTGTTAACTTTTTCCCCAAAATGCAATTCAATATTTTGACAATTAAAGGAAATACTGTTAGTATATCATAAACATTTTTCAGGACACGTAAATATGCTTAGGTGTAAAAACGCAATAAAGATTAATAACGCAATGAAAATTAATTACACTAACAGCACATATCTATATACCAGCAACAGTAAGGCAATTAGTAAACAAGAGAATACTGAAGAAATGTATAACCCTATACCATTAAAAAAAAATTGTAGAAGAAGCAATTGCAAGTTTTAAAAGTCAGTTTGATCAAGAGCTAAATGCCCTAAAAGCCGAATTGCTTGAACTAAAAACAAGTCAAGATTTATTTGCAACAAATATGATTTATTGCAAGAAAAATATAACGCACTAAACAAAACCAATAAAGAACAAAAAGTTGAAATTTCTAATTTAAAAGTTCATTCCTCCGCATTGTGCCAAAGATGAGAAAAAACTCGATAAACTTGAACAGTATGGTCGCCGACAAAATCTTGAAATTATAGGTATTCCACAACGTGATGGTGAAGATACTAACTCAATAGTTATTGAAGTAGCAAAAATGATGGGAGCAAAGGTTTTTCCAGAACAGATTTCTACCTCACATCGTATGCCTGTAAATCCTAAAAAAATTCCGATCAAGTTGCCAACCAATTATCTCTAAGGAAACTAAACTTAAAAAAAACGTTGGATTACTTCTGCTATTCTTAAATCTATTGAGCAAAAACAAAAGCTATATTAAACGCATCTGATTACTGGAAATAATGAACAAAAACGATATTTCAAACGGTTTTCTGATAAATCAACTAGACTAAGATATCTTTCCAAGCAGAACTATTTTAAAGTTGATCTAGAAAAATCAAAAAACAATGCATATCATTCTTGGCGGTTAATTAAATCACTAATTTCCTCTAAAGCAAATAAATCTCCTTTTTCTGAAAAATTAATTCACAATGGTTCTGAAACCACTAATCTTCATAATATGTCAGAAATTTTTAATGATTACTTTTGTACTGTTGGCAAAAATCTAGTTGATAAATTTTCTATACACAAAGATAATAATTTTAAGAAATTTTTAGGTACACAAATTTCACCTTTTTTATTTTTTACACCAACAACACTTTTGGAAATTTTAAACCGCATAAATTCTCTCAAAAATACTGTAGTACGAGTTGTGGTCTTGACAAGATATCTTCTTATTTTTTTAAAAGTTGCTGCCAATGCTCTTGCTTTTCGTCTTTCCTACTTGTTCAATTTTTGCTTAAAACTTGGAATTTTTCCTGACTGCTTAAAAATTGCAAAAATTATATCTATTTTTAAATCTGGTAATAAAAGTGACACAACGAATTATTTTCCGATTTCTATTCTCTCCCCAATTTCCAAAATACTAGAAAAATAATCTACTCCAGAACAACAGCGTTTTTTGACAAACATTCTGTTTTCTTACCCACTCAATTCGGCTTCAGACCTAAACATTCAACTTCACACGCTTTATCAGATGTAGTAACGTCATCATTTGCCAATATTAACAAAAACAATTACACTGCTCTAATGTTTATAGATTTAAAGAAAGCATTTGACACGGTTAATCATGACATTCTTCTGAATAAATTAAAACATTATGGAGTGCGTGGTGTTGGGTTTAATCTTTTCTCTTCTTTTTTACGTGACAGATCTTAATATGTTTCCATAAATCATAGCATCTCACGCGAACAAAATATAAGTTGTGGTGTACCACAAGGCTTTGCTTTGGGTCCTTTTCTTTTCACTTTATACATTAATGATATTACTTGCGTTTCGTCAACAAACCCACCCCCTATATTTCCAAAAATAAAAGTAAATTTAACTTTCAAGTGCCAAGTGTTTGTTGCTGGTAACGAGATTACAGTTTTGGTATTGAGATTATAGTTCTTTCTTTGTTCGGTTTTGAGAAAAAGAGGTTTTAGCAAAAATCAGCACTTTTTGTAAAAATTTTATTCAGAGAAGTTTTTGTATTTTAGAGAATACCTTAAATTTTAATCAGCTTTGAAATATTTGAAAACAAGATATAAGGCTTGCTTCTTTGTTAACTGTTGCCATAAAAGTACTGAAAAACACTATGCAGAAAAAAAGAGTTTGTGTAGGCGTAGTGGCTTCGGGGTAAGTAGAGCCAGTAGTGTGGGGGCGAGTTGTGCCAGTGGCTCAACTTGTTCCACTGTATTTACCAGCGTTTTTGTTAAGTTTAGGCTACGCCTACGTTTATTTAGACCTTTGTATTAATGTAACCATTTAACTTTTGTGTGTGCTATCAACAGAGATTTGTTAAACGTAGTTTAGTTTATCAGTTGTGGATTTAAAGTAGCCTACTTTTGCTACTGTCATGCCCCGAAACTATATACAAAAGACAGCTCGAGGAAAAATAAACAAAATTAAAATGAAAAGTGCTGCTAAAGAAGTTGAAAATGAAAAATCCATCAGAGCACCAGCTAAAGATCATGGTGTTGATCGAATGAGTCTGCAACAATACATTAAGTCAAGTTTAGAGAGTGGAAATTGTTCTTATGGCTACGGAAATGTTACGAACAAGCAGAGAGTATTTTCAGTAGAACTCGAAGCGAAATTAGCCATCCATGTGAAGAACCTTGCAAATATATTTCTAGGGTTGACAAATGCAAATTTTCAAAAACTTGCATATGAGTTTGTAGTCGTAAACAATGTCAGTGCGCCAGTCATCTGGACGAAAAACGAAGAAGCAGGTAAGTTTGGTTTACTTTGTATTTAAGCACATTTCATGACATGTTGATAACAAATGACTCTTAATTTATAGTTTAAGACCGGTGCCACTATCACGTTATTGTTGAGGTCACCGGGATTGTATCTCCGGCGTGGTATTGACTACCAGGGGATTTCCATAAATCCGCACTAGTCCTAAACTATAAATTTACTTGAATGACATTTTTATGTAAATGCAAAATCTTTTTTGTATAGGCAAAGATTGGATGATGGGCTTCAAGAAACGTCATCATATTGCAAATAAAAAACCTGAAGCAAAATCAATGGCTCGATTAACCGCTTTTAACCCGTTACATTCCGAATTAAGACGCAGTAATATTTTTTATGATTTAATCGCCTTTTTCTGTCTCTCTTACACTAATTAAGATGTATTGAAAAGGAAAAATTAATGCTGTCACCCAAAAGGTGTTTTCCATGTAGGTCCCAAATGGGGATCATGGAATGTGCTGCTAGCAAATTCAAGCATGTAGAAGATATGAAGCCATGGCGATGACAATAACGAGTTTCTACTAATATTCGTAAATGAACGTTTTACTTCTGAAAAATAATACGGTTTTCTGAAATAACTGGCATAATGAGCTAAATAGACCAACCACTAAGGATACATAATATGGTTCTTTCCCATTTCGGGGCAGCAATTTAGCGACGCGCCGAAAATTGCGTTTTTTTTGCGAGTTGCGAAGCAATGAGCCATAGGTATAGCCACTGCTGCTACATAAGGCCCATTCCTTGAAGCCAAAGCGAATTGGTTTACCTCGAATAAACTGCTTTATTGGGTGGCGGCCATAATATCCAACAATTTTTTCATCTATGGAGTAATCAGAGTGTAAGTAACCACACTGCATGAAATTTTTGTTGAGACAAGAAATCAACGTACGTATTTTGTAGCATCTGTCAGTGCAATTTTCTGGAATTTTGGAGTTGTCATTGAAATGAAGATGTTGCTTCAATGCCATGAATCTCTTTTTGGGCATAGCTTCTCTTACTAATGGGCACTCAAAGTTGGGGTCTAAGCTCCAATATAATTCTTGCCCTGGCTGCCTACGATGGCCCGATAGCATCAAAATTCCCGTGAAGGCCATATAGTCTTCCACACTGCAATTGAAGTCCAAGTAGTTGTTTTGTTGAGCGTATGTCAGACTTTGTTCTGCCATTATGTCATAAACTCCTTTTGTCATCAGAGAGAATATCTCAAATTTAGTTTTATCACCATGAAGAGCTATCAAATTTTCTCGAGCTGGAGACGGATCGTACACGTTGCTTGTGATAGAGCAGTCTGGTTTATTCTTGGTTACATTCCAAGCTACTTGAGTTGTGGCATTTTTGCTCCTCTGCTTTGCAGAAACACTCGTTTTCCTCTTTTTGGAAAGTTGCTGTTCAGTAGGATCAACAACACCTGACTCAGCTCCGTCAACAATATTCTGCAGGGTGTTTTCTTGAGCAGTTGGTGAGTCTTCTGAAGCAGTTGGTACTAGGTCAAGAGCATTGCATGAAACTTCAACAAACCCTGGAACAGACACAACTTGGCTTTCACCAAACCCCAGCTCCTCCTCATCAGCAAACTCTTCTTCATCGCTGACAGAATCAACTTTTTCAGGAGGAAGTTCAACCACATCGATCGTATCCACATCTTCCAGCAATTGGACATCAAGTTCCTCAATATACTCCAGCGCATCGTTAACGGAGAAAAGTTGTTTTGACATCTGAAAAATACAATACATTGTATATGGTACATTCCATGATCCCCAAATGGGACGTTGTTTACATTTGTTACTATAGCAACTGCATGAAATATCATTCGCACAAAATAAGTATTCTTACCTTAAATAGAGGTTCTTTGACAGGTAATGGGTGACTTTCAGTTCACAAAACTAACTATTGTTGCTATGGCTACTAATAATGTCTGCAATGAAAGCATGACGTCATTTCGCTAATAAACAACTTATAAAAAACAAACTAAATAATATCGTTAGCATACAATTCTTGCCTGTACACATAATTTTGAGTCAAATACTGCATTTTAAGCACAAGTTTTCATCAGACACAAGATAGCTTTCAGTCGAAAATCACCTTCGGAAAGTGATCCCCATTTGGGGATTATGGAATGAAACGGGTTAACAAGCACACCGTTTTAGAGTTGTTCACAAATTTAATGACAATTTATGACAGGTAAATTTCTCACTAATAGGAAGGTTACATTCAAATTTAATAGTTTTTATTTAGTATATAAAAAAAATTAACACAAGATTTGATTTTGTTCTTTATTCAGGTATTCATTTCTATCAACCGATATTTACAATGTCGACGAAACTGCTATCACTACTGTACAGGTACCTCGAAATGTATTGTGTGAAAAGGCGCAGAAACAAGTTGGCTCCGTCATTTCGGCAGAACGAGGGGAAATGGGGACTCTCATTTGCACAATCAGTGCAGTTGGGAACACTATTCCCCGTCTGTTTATTTTTTCCAGGGCCAGATACCAGAACCATTTTATTGCAGGAGCACCTGCCGGTTCAATGGGTGCTGCAGCAAAGTCTGGGTGGATCAATGAACACATTTTTGTTTTTTACATAGAGCATTTTATTCCAAATATGAGATGTTTTGTCAATAAAAAGGTGCTACTCATACTAGACAACCATGAATCGCACGTATTGTTGAAAGCAGTTACAGTTGCAAGAGAAAATGGTATAGTTTTATTAACTATTTCACCACACGCGTCACATTGTCTGCAACCACTTGATAGAGCCGTATATGGACCTTTTAAATCATGTTACAATAGGGCCACCGATTGCTGGATGCGCAACAATCCCGGAAAGACACTGAAAATTTATGACACTCCGGCCTTGGTAAACCAAGCATATTTATCGGCAATGACACCAAGAAACATTATTTCAGGTTTCACATCAATGGAAATATGTCTGCTTAATGTTGATATTTTTGCTGATGCAGAATTTGTTCCCAGTGAGTTAACTGATAGGACTATATCTGCTGCTGAGGGGATGCAAACAATAGCATCACAAACTGTGCAAAATAACTTACTACACGATTTTTGACGGTGCCTGAAGTTCTTGCACTTGTTACTGCTGATGTCGATATATCTTTAGATGTTGAAGCTCCAGCAACTTCCAGCAGTAATGGATCAGAGCACCCTAGTGATACGGCCAGCATGCCGCAGTCACCCAGTTGCTCAAACAGAATAAGTAATGTCAACTATATTCCTTCATTTGCAATACTGCCTGTTCCAAAGGCACCAGCTTGAAAAAACAGATGTACTAGAAAACGCAGAAAAACTGCCATATTCATTGACACTCCAGAAAAATATATCATCCAACAAAGACATACTGTACTGAACGTCAGCAAAAAGCCGACGGAAAGCCTTCAAGGAAAATAAAATGTCTAGCTCTTTAAAACAGTTGTTGTTTCTTGCTAAACATTGTAAATAAACTATTGTACTGCTGATTTGTGTTGCGCGCTTTAAATAATATTTTTTAAACCTGAGTTCAAAATTATGGATTATCTTACCCCATAGCTTGGCTCAACTTACACCACGGAGTGGGTAAGTTAAGCCATTTGAGAGCTTAATTTCAATCGCTCATAATTTGATGATTTTTCAACATATGCAAATGAAACTTTCTCCAAGTTGATGAGAAATGAAATTGTTTTAATAAGCAGTTAAAAAAGTTTTTTGCAATATGCACTTCTTCATACAGCAGCTCAACTTATCCCATCTTCCTCTATTTTAGAAATAAAGAAAACAACAACCAAATAAATCTGTGTAATTAATTTACTATAATACCTGTGCAAAAATAAGGCACAAACTGTCTATTAGTAATAGCTTAAAACACCCTTAAAAACAGAAAATAGTTAAAAACAGGCGATTGAAAACTGGCTCAAATGGCAAGAAGCTGCGACGCAGAATAAATCAGAGTTATAGTGAAGAGATCGTTTAAAAGTGAATTAACTCCTGTCATGCGCGGTGCACTGCTCACTAACAATCACAATGCAAATCAGGACTAAAAAATCAAAAAAAGTTATAAAATAATTAGAAAATTAAGTTTACTACTTGTGTATAGCTTTGTTGCTAATATAGCTAATTTAGCAAATATTCCATCATATTGCTTGAATTTCTTATTATATATCGCATTGTAACTCTTTAATATTTTGATTATCTACTATCCACTTTTAGATATTCAATTTACTATGAAATCTTATTTTTTACGGGTTTGTATTGGGCTTTTGATCTTTTTAAAAAATTGAAACACTCCTTTTTTGTACTTGCGCGTCACAAGCAACCTCAGCTAATACTTTAGAGTACGGTATTTTTGTCACAATCAAGTATAAATACAGAGACCATGTTTAAACTTTTTGAGCCTAGCCTATAGTTACTATTGTAAAGTTTTTACATGTTATTAATTGCAAAATGTTAATTCTTTGGTATTATCACCTCAGTTTGATAACACAATGATTAATTATTTAAAAATGTCGAATAAATAACAAGCAAAACTCTTTATACTTGTAAAAATTTATATAAACAACTGGCTTGGGATGTTCTCTCGCACCCCTAGTTGGAAATCTTTGTTCTAGACGTAAAATGATTTGATTCTGGAGCGCAGTTACAGCAGATAAGTAAGTAATGTGCAATGCACGATTGCGCAAAAGACTGTTAGAATTGTAGAGACAAAATAATTGATTTTTATAAAGCAACTCAATCGAGCAAAACAATGTCAATTGCTTGAGAAGAAGCTTTTGTAACGTTTATCTTTGTTTTAGCGCATGATTTATAGGTTGAAGAGGTATGGATTGTTTATGAACATCATATTTTGAGCGAAAAACGTTTAAGTGTTTGTACGGCACTGAGTGATTGATGAACAAATGACACCATATTTCGATAGCCACTCTGCAAAATTTTCATTCGTTGTAGGCCCGTAAGCTTCGGCTGGAAAAATTTGTTTTAGTATTAAATAATGGTTATCCTTACAAGTTCAAAACTTATTCTGGAGCATTTGAAAATGTATGGTACTACGACAGTTGATCAAACGACGCTTGATTGAACAACACTTGATCGAAATGACACTTGATCAAAACGATATTTGATCGAAATGACAGGTGATAAAAAAAATTACTTTTGTATGTTTCTGCTATTAAATAATCTCTTTGTTACTGTAAATTAGACTATTTTTTATCTCACCGAGTATAGTTATTAAGTTTAACTCTTTCGGGTCTGAATTTGTTTTTTCGATATTTTTGTATCATTTATTAGTTTTTCTAATGTAAAGGCCACTGGATTCTGATTTAAAAGGTGTCATCGAAAAAAAGCTTTTTTTTGTTTGTTTTTTTATGGGACATTACTGTCCCAGCAGACCTTATGAGCGGGACAATCATGTCCCAGCAGTCTTTGAGTACATACAGTTGTGAAAACATTTTTTATTATTCATGACAAATAGCAAAGCAATCTTTGCAATACGGAAGAAAGGAGCTTTTGCATAAGGTCTTTGTTCTCTTCTCGATTCCTTTTCGTGCACATCCTGCGCATCTTTTGTGTGTTTTTCCTTCTACAGGAAGATGTTCCCCCACATTCTTCATGAGGTTCACTCGTTAAGAGCGTCTTCCTGATCGTGAGCTTCTCTTTACAGGATTGCCACTTTGCCCTTTAGCTATAAGACTTTCGTATAAGTTTTACAAGTATTGTAAAGTTTTTCTAACGTGTTGAGATACAGCTTGGATAAAAGAAACTTGAACCTATCTCTAGAGTCTAGAAAACGTAGCTTTGATCACAGAATTTCTCATGGAAGGTTTAGTTGACCAGCAGCAGTTCATTGCCGGAAGCTTGTTGAAGCACATTACAAGCAGACGACCAACCAAGGACATCATCTCATGTGGACCAGTTTTTTTGATAGCTACTTATTTCTGGTTTTCAAAAATTTTTAATCTCTGGTTCGTGTAGTAGGATATCTGTATGAACAAGCTCCATGGCCGAATCTTCAGAAATATATCATATATTGAAGATGTCTTTGTCAGATCATGTGTTATCTTTCATGATCGTTCTGATGATGGAGTAAACTTGGGCGTAAAGCTAGAAACGTCCTTCGACACAATGAAAGGCGAAGCATTCTTTGAATCAGCTGGATCTTCTACTTGAGATTGATTTTGTGTAACATCGACACCATTATCTGAGTTATCATCATTATCCGACTCATCTGTTAACATTCCTTCCTCTTCTTCACTTGTTGATCCATCATGTAAATCAGTAAATGTAGGATCTATCACTGAATCATCTAAATCACTTTTATCGCTGTCAGGTTCAGATAAGAAATTTACAACTTGAGACAGGTTATATTGAGACATTTTTGCGGTAATATAATCTAAAAGATTGGCAAATACAAAATAATAAGCTTAACTCTAGGTACACTGCGAAACATGAATTATGTAGTTGTTACAATTTATCCACCTAAAAACATGTTTTCAATATATCAAACTGCTGGGACATATTTGTCCCAAAAACATCTAACGAAAATGCCTGCTGGGACAATAGCGTCCCACTACAGAAAAAACTGAAAATTTGCAAAAAACAGCTAGAAAAACACAAACTAATTTTACTAAAAAAGAAAAAAAACATGTCATTAGAAAATATTAAAGGTTTTTCCTTGCAATCTTCATTCTCCTAACCTGCGTTTTTGCTGACAAGAAGCACAAAGCAATTTGGCAACCGAATACTTGAGCTAAAATGGCGTACTGTTGTTCAGAAAACGCGCGATAATTTTAGCTTGGAGCAATTTCATTGCTGCCATCTAGCAGTATGAATCTAAAAAGTCTGAAATATGCTTAAACTAAGCAACTACAGGAAGCATTTGTCCCAACAGACAGTTTTAAAAAATCTGCGGGACATATATGTCCCAGGAGTCTCGAAAGGTTAAATCTGTTTTGTTTTCATATATAGGTGTTTCGTAGGTAGTAAATAATTTATATGCTAATTTTTATGTTCATGCCTTGTTCTGGAACTGAATTACGTCTTGTTTCATTTGTAAAACACCGACGGGTTACCGTACACAGAATCGTACTTTATTGATTTGTTGCATCAATGAAAGCGTTTCGCTTTTTACTTAATACTTCGTAAACTTGTTCAGCAAAAGCATGCGTTGTTTTTATTTGGAGGCATCTTTATTACTTGGTGTGGTACACTGCAAAACCAAGCTGGCCAAGTTCTGCATCCAGGCGTATATTGCACTTTTTACACATAGTTTTGGTGTTCTTTTTGCACATTTTACAACGTCCCTGAGTAGTTGGTCCTCGGAAGTGGTTTATTCTATTTAATCTCATGTCCTGTGGAAGTTCAGCTTCACCGTCTAGTCTATTTCGGGGTTCCTCATCTGCTTTAAGCAAGCAAAGAGCCACCTGTCTCCGAAACTCCGGTTGAGATACCTTTTGCTGGCCAAGTCGGCAATATATCCTTCATGCCGCAACAACTGTATTGTTGAGAAAGTTTACAAAGAGGGATCCAGTGCTATTTTTTCCACGTATCGTTGAGCGATATGATTCCAGCAAACGGTCCATTAGATCGATGCCACCTATACCTTTGTTACACGAGCCAATGAGATGGGCCTGTGTGACTTTTTTAGCTTCTCTTTTTATCCTATGCCTTACTTTGCGCACAGGTTTATGAGTTTCCGAGTTACTTGCGTTATTTACAGCCGAGTCGTTAAGCCATTTAGCAATGTATGCTTTTCTATCACTGCAGTAACCGTATGTGCCTCTTTCTTGCTTCTGAAGCTCTTTGTTTTGAACAAGTTGTTTGTTCGCACCTTTTGTTTTGTTTTCTCGTATGGTTCCTGTAGTTCGCATGCTTTTTTCAGCTAATTCAGTCATCAGATGGTAGCTAGAGAAGAAGTTATCCAAATAAAGTTGGTGATACAGAACATTGGAATTACTGGAGATGATATAAACCATATTATTGATGAAACGTGTTCCTAAAGGCTGATCAATCGCGTTTGACTGCTTTCCCTGATATATCTGCATGTGATACATAACCATTAACTCAACACAGACA
Source organism: Diplosoma virens (assembly GCA_963680785.1). NCBI lineage: Eukaryota > Metazoa > Chordata > Ascidiacea > Aplousobranchia > Didemnidae > Diplosoma > Diplosoma virens. Next base: position 42,094,729 of record OY796886.1, on the reverse strand, counting down.
CCAAATTTTGTAACCAAAACGAATTTGCTTCTCTCTAATAAATATTTTGGCACGGTGACATCCAACGTACAATACCATTGTCTCATCTACACTTAATAGTTTATGAAAAATACCGAAATGAACCAAATTGAAATTTAGCATATTATACAAAGGAGAAATTTTGCTCATTTTATCTCCTTCTGTGAGTTGTCAGAAAAATGTAGATATCTTTTGATTTCAACATATCTATTTCTGCTGATTGTATTATACACTGCTGGAATTCCCAAATCAGGGTGCGTTGATCAGTAGTGATGTTCTTCCGATAGGCTATCATAGCCACTTAGCAAAACCGCTCCTAAAAATGACCGCATTTCTTTGGTCGATACCAAAGAACTTGGATTGTTTTGATCTCGATTGCTACAAAGGTTAGTTTGAAGAATAATGTGGTCCAGTATGTCCTCGGAAAAAAATTTTTCCACACTTAATCAAGTGAGTTTTCCTCCAAACCTGAAAAATTTTTTCTGAAATTAGGTTCTTTCTGTTGAAAGGTTTTCCAAAACCAGAGACTCTTTTCCATCTAGGCAGTTTTTGTCGTCTTCTTTTGGTAGGAGTTGGCAAAAGCAGTTCAACTTCGTCGTCACTTTCAAGATCTTCTTTAATTTCAAGCTCTCCGGCTGGTTTGAATATTTCTTCCATACTTTTAACTGAAACCTCTTCTGCATCGCTTTCCTGATTACCGGAGTCACCGGCATTTCAAGGAAGTACAACAGCATTGACGACATTTCTTGCACCTTTAATACCTTTATGCGCTTCTGCAATAGTTGCTAATTGTCATTTTTCTTATACCATAGAAAACTTTTGGTTCCATGTTTACTTATAACTGCCAACCACTTACTTGTTTTCTGACAACTAACTGCCTGTCAGCAAAGCGGAAAAAAGTCTAAATGCGATAGCTACTTTGTTTACTAATAAGTGACTGTTACGCGTGAATAAACACAATAAACGTCTGAGCTCAAAACTAACACTTACTCGACTTTAACGGCAGCTGTAAAGTAGCCCGCCAGTGTTCCATAAATTAAACGTAAAGCTTTATGAAAAATTTATGACAAGTTATCGGCTGAATATCTTGCTTATTTTTGGGTGAAAGAATTTTGATATCAGTAATCTAAAATGTATCAATCTTTGGATAATATTAAATAACAGAAAATACGTTTGTTATTGCCTAGTATTGCGTCACCTCAAAATGTAATTTTTCACGAAATAAATGTTCTTATAATTTGCTCACTAAGCAAGGAATTCTAATAATTATACCTAGCAAGAAAGAACAACTCCTAAATAGTGCAGTGAAACCAAAACCTAGTTTAGATTTACGCCAGGGGTTTTCAACCGGTGGGCCACAGCGGTTTTTTCCGTGGGCCACTAAGCATAAATCAAAATAAAAGCAATGTGTATAATCAATGGTAGATATTGGGTGATGCGAATGAGGCAGTTGACTCGGGACCCCCCTCGATTTTAGGGGACCCCTCAAAAATACCGCATAGAGTTTCATTTTGCTGTATGTGTTTTTTTAGAGATCATTAAGAAATTGGGAGAGAAAGGGAGAAACACGAGATGGATTCGAAGTAAAAACCTTTTTTTTAGAGATCACCATGATTTTGGGAAAAAAATACAAAAAAAGAAGATCGATTCGAAGTGAAGACTTTTTTTTAGAGAACACTATGATTTTGATGGGAATTAAATTTTATTGACCGAAGTGGGTCATTAAGTTACCTGGGGTTGCAAAAATGGGGTACGGTATGAAGAAGGTTGAAAACCACTGATTTACGCAATACAGTAGAATGGTTCGCAATTGTCTTGAAGTTTTGTTTCATTTATGGAGCACTGCAAAGAAAAAGGTTAATAAAAAGCAGAGGCCATCAGTAAGAAGCCAATTTGTTTTTAATTTTTATAATTTTTTGCCAATGTCAAGGTCAGGGTATTTTAGTAAAGTTTCTGGGCTAAGCATTTTTAGAGGATTAACAAGTACAGGGTGGGCCAATAAAATGTTACCACTTTTTGAATTCAAGAAAATCAACCAGACGTTTGTCACTGCAGACTGCCCTCTCAAAGACCACTGTTAGACGCGTATTGAACTCAGACCTTCATCTCTTTCCATACAGAGTTCAGATTTTACAAGCTCAGACAGCAACAAATAAAGAAGAGAGACTGACTTTTTATAGAAACATCAGCTAACGCATTAAAAATCACTTTGATCTCCTGTGACAAACGTTTGGTCAATTTTTTTGGTGTTTCTTCCAGACGCAGTCTCACGGTCTCCGTGTTAATGGCTGTTCTCGCAGACCTTGGCCTGCCACTATGTCCTTTACTCGCATTGCTCACGCTATTTGTTTCTCTGAATTTCGCAGAAGACGTCTGATCGTGAGTCTACTTGGAGGATTTCTTTCCGGAAAGTCAATCACGAATCGTCGCTGAGTTTGGGTTACCGATTTTAATTCAAAATATACTTCCACGATCTTCACTCTCTCCTTCACAATATATTGTTTTCGATCTATTGGAGTGAGAATTCAGTGTTTGGCTGTTGATATTTCTGAAAAAAAATCTTTGTTATTATGGAAATAACAAGGATTCAAAAAATGGTAACATTTTTTTGGCCCACCCTGTAGATCTTTTTTCATTGTCATGTTTCATGAGATGCTTATTGCTTTTTTTTTCGCATTTTTTTTACATTGTAGTCAGTGACGTATTTAGGAGCGGCATTGTGTCATGGCCCCGCCCTTGGAGACCTCTTGGAGAAATAAGAGACAGATTCAAGGGGAAGATCTTTTTTTAGAGATTTTATGGTTTTAGGAAAAAAATCGACAAAGCCGGGCGGCCCAAAGAAGAATTATGAATTTTATTTTTGTTAATGAAGGAAGGACTCGCGATTCTTAAATTCACTGTTCGTTAAAAAGATGCTGGCTCGTCCGACGATTTAACAAAATTCCATAGCTTAATCCGTCCTCGAAGTGTTGAACTTGTTTGAATAAGGTCAGCGAAATTCCTCCAAGTTACAAACTTCCCTTATTTAAATATGCATAACTCTATGACGCCTGATCCAAAAAAAATATAGTTGTAACTTAAATGCGAAGGAGAGGATTGACTTTATTTTTTACCTGCGGTTTCACAAGCACAGCTACTTAACACAATACGGCAAAAATAATGGTCACCTGACCATTCAGCAAATCACGTTCTATCAGCAAAATGATGGTCACCGTTTAATGAGAGCGATGTCTCTCTATTTATAATAAACTTGAATCGGGCCACGTGGCTCGGACGACAAACTTTACAATGAAATCAATTTCATGCCCTTATAAAGATCACTGCCCAAACCGAGGTCACATCGCTACTATTTAATTAGAACAATGCATTTAGGTCATTAAGAGCGGAGATAGGTCATCGCATCTAATTTATAAAAGTCTATAAATCGATCGATCTGTTAAAAAACGTTAAATGCATCAAATCTCCTCGCTGTTGGCTGCTGCACAAGTTGAGAAAGGTCACGAAGATAATTTAATTTTTTGCCGAAAAAGCGATTTGCATTACGAAACACCGGGACAGATTTAAAGTTGTAAATTTTCTCCTCCATTATTCAATCAAGTGTCGTTTTAATCAAATGTCGTTTGGATCAAATGTTATTTTGTCTTGACGTTGTGCATGTAATAACGTACATCGTTTAGTCGCTGCTTCCTTATCCACAATCTTTATTTCTAGATGCACTATGATTAATTTCAAGTTGATTGTGAGTAAAAATGAAAATACGAGGTCTGTTCAAAAAGTATCCGACTTTTTTGTATAAAGCACACAACACAATAAATTTTGCAAGTTTTATTCAATCTCCTTCAAAATATTTCCCTTGGTGGTTCACACACTTATCCCAGCGCTTCTGCCACTTCTCAAAACACTTCATAAACTCCTCCCCCGGAATGCTCTGAAGCTCCTCCATCGCTTTTTTCATAATGTCTTCTCTTGACTGAAATCGCCTCCCTTTCAGAGTTGTTTTTAGCTTAGGGAACAGCCAGAAATCACACGGTGCTAAGTCGGGAGAGTAAGGAGCCTGTCTAATAAGTGGCATGCTGTTTTTGGCTAGAAAAGCTTGGACCACATGTGCAGAATGAGCGGGAGCATTGTCGTGGTGAAGCTGAAAATTCTTTGCTGCCCACATGTTTGGCCGCTTTCTTCGCACAGCATCACGAAGGCGACGTAGAATCTCCAGGTAGTACTCTTTGTTGATTGTTTGACCTTCTGGTGCGTATTCATGATGCACGATGCCACGGGAATCAAAAAAACAGGTCAGCATAACTTTCACATTGCTGCGGACTTGCCGAGCTTTTTTTGGGCGTGGTGATTCCGGATGCTTCCATTGTGATGATTGAAACTTGGTTTCTGGGTCATAACCATAAACCCAGGTCTCATCACCAGTGATGATTGTCTTGATAAATTCTGGGTCATGATTTGCAACATCCAGCATGTCCTCCGAAATTTCCTTCCGGAGTTCTTTCTGTTGCTCTGTCAGCAGCTTGGGGACAAATTTAGCCGACACTCTCCGCAGGTTCAAATCCTCAGTTAGGATTGAATGAACTGAGCCTGTGCTTATTCCCATTTCTGCAGCAATCTCTCGTACTGTTAAACGACGATCCTCCAACACTTTTTCACGAACCTGATCCATCGCCTCCTCGTTTCGGCTTGTGGATGGCCTTCCTGAGCGAGGATCACTTTCCACTGATGCACGGCCATCTTTAAAGCGTTTAAACCATTGCTTTATCTGAGTTGGGCTTAAGGCCTCATTTTCAAAAGCTTGTTGAATCTTTCAAATTGTTTCAACTTGAGTATCACCAAGTTTTTGACAAAACTTGATGCAATACCTCTGTTCGATGCGTTCTGTCATTGAAATGAAATTTTCTGAAAATCAAAAAACCGATGAACACGTACTACACGCCTGCACTAAATGCTTTACACAGAGAGATACGAATGACGAATCGGCCTGAAATGCTTCACGATTACGCGTGAATGTGTGTGTGTGCAGCCACGCTTTGCATGGGCAGTTTGCTCATACCTTATTGGTGAGAGGGAAAAAGGTCGGATACTTTTTGAACAGACCTCGTAAATAAATAAAAAAGAATTGTTTCTATCAAGTGCCGTTTTGATTAAGTGTTGTTTCGGTTAAGTGTCGTTTCGATCAAGTGTCGTTTGTGCTACACTTAAAAATACGTGCTACATTGGTAGCCTAACTGTACTGGGTTGTTCATAGTTCCAATGCAACAGGCACAAATGCGTGTTTTGATTTACGTTGCCGCAGCTGTCAACCTAGGGACTGCACCAGCGTTTAGTCCATTCCTGTTTGCAGTGATTATGGACAGGCTAACGAATGCAGTAAGCAGAGAACCACCATGGACGATGCTGTTTGCTGATGATATTGTGATTTGCGAAGAGACCATGGAAAAAGTGGAGCGGAGATTAGAATCCTGGAGGTATACGTTAGAAAGAAGAGGGATAAAAGTAAGTAGGTCAAGGACCGAATATCTGTGAATAAATGGAGGAAATGACAACGAAATAGTGAAGATGGAGGATACAAAAGTGCCAAGAGTAAAACAATTTAATTATTTGGGATCAACGGTGCAAGAAAGTGGTAGTTGTGAGAAAGAGGTAAAGAAGAGAGTGCAGGCAGGATGGAACAGATGGAGAAAAGTATCGAGAGTAATCTGCGACAGGATAACACCTAGAGTAAAAGGAAAAGTGTATAGTTCAGTGGTAAGACCAGCAATGGTGTATGGGCTTGAGACGATGGAGATCACAAAGAAACAAGTGGAAGAGATGGAATTTGCAGAGATGAAATTGTTGTGGTTTGCTATGGAATGACGAGAAAGACAAGATTAGAAACGAGTACATCAGGAGTACAGTCAAGGTAGAACGGTTAGGAATGAAGATGAGGGATGGGAGGCTGAGGTGGTATGGACATGTCATGAGGAGAGACCAAGAGTATGTAGGAAAAAAGATGATAGAAATGGAGTTACCGAGAAAGAGGAAAAGAGGGAAACCGAAGAGAATATTTTTAGATGTAGTGAAAGAAGATATGGGGGAAGTTGGTGCAAAGGAGACGGAAGTTTCAAATAGGACGGTTTGGAGAAACATGATACGCTGTGGCCACCCCTGATTAACGGGAAAGGCCAAAAGAAGAAGAAAAAGAATAAAAACAAATAAATTTGTGAATATATAAAAATTTTAAATACTTTTTGTTTTAAATGAGTTAGTTCCTTATATGAATCCGAGAACCTGAATTACCATGATAACGTTTTAAAGTGGATAAATACTATGGATATTGCCAACAACGAAAGGTTAAAACATTTTGTTTTTTTTTAGATGGTCTAATTGTTTTCATAAAATATAGTTTTTTTACTCTTTTTTTAAAATTTTTATTATTTTATTAAACCTTTTTTTGATGATAAAAATTTGATTGCAATACAAACTTTAAAAATATCAAGTCTGATAGGGTAGCGATAACTATACCTAATTATCACACAAGTGTATATTTATTTCTCACATATGTCATAAAATATTTTCTGTCGTGTCATGACAATGATGTTACCTTTATATCATATTAATCCTTAAAAAAGTTAAAAACATAACTGAAATCCTGACTTGGATTATGACATGACATTCCACAAACGTTGTCACAGATGCATCTTTTTCGGCGTCCCCTGCAATCGGCATCTGTTGAACAAGCTTTTCTACATTTTCTACCTTGCTCCACACGATTTAATTTTCTCCGACAGTCATTTTGACTTGCTGTAAGCACGCCTAAAAATTATTATATTAGGATCAGTATAACATGCTAAAAAAATCAAGATTTTCGTTTAGCCTAAACGCTTTCAGTATTTTATTAAAAAATTATATACATTTGTAATAAATTTTAATGTAAAAATCTTTGCAATATAAAAAATATTTAGATTTGCAATGTGCAAAAAAACAATATACAGTACAAAATTATTTTAAATAATGAATCGACTAATTTAGGTCTAGCTGATTTAAATAATATAAATAACATGTGCAACTATTACTTACCAAAAAGCAAAACAGCAATTATTAAAGTTATTTTTCGCTTTAGTAAAATATTATTCATATTATTTACGCTAATAATATTTGTTTAGCCTTGAAATACATGAAACATAAAAATAGTTTTATCAGCTTTTTAATAAACAAACTTTTATTCCATTGACGTGGATTTTGATTAGATCTATGTCATTAATCTTGGTAATCTCTTGTAATAATATTTAATCCATGTATCAGATTTAGGTGGATATATTTAGATATGTATCATTAACTCGTTTTTAGAACAAATTACTACCTTAACACTAGAAGGACCGGAAACATATACTACCTTTAAAAACAGTGAGTAGTCAATTGATGGCTTTTATTTTATTACAAAATATGGGTCATAAACAAGATCTAAAATATGTATTAATTTTATAAAACAGGATTGTATTTTTTTATTTCATCAACTTTTGAATTTCATGACATTTGCAAAAAAAGAGATGCTTCTGGAAACACATTGTAAGTATAACACAATTCACGTATTGGACGGCATCAAAAATAACAAACAGCATGTGAAGATTTTTTTTGTTTTATTTTATCCATATATTCATTCTTCTGACTCCCACGAAAATGAAGAAGGCGTTACTACATAGTGCTCGCAATTACCTTAACCTGCTTCCAAAGATGCAAAGATATTTTAGTTCAGTTGTAACTTTGATTTTAATTTTTGAGTTATATAGAGATATGACTGAAATTTAGAACTGCTTGCTAAGATCACAATGCACGGGAAATTGCCGTAAAATTTCAAGGATGCAAAAGAATGGTGCGAGTAGGTTTTGAACCGAGGCTGTGTCGATCACAAACCTTCACAATTACTCTTAAACAGTCGACGACGCTGCCGTAAAATAAAAAAAAAGAATCAAATCAAATTGCTAATATACAAAATCTAATTATAATGTACACATTTATTATTACTATACCAACGCACTTTTTAAGAAAGCGACAAATTTATTTTGAAGAAAAAGAAGGGCAGTAGGTTTTAGCTTAAGTTCTGCATATGTGTTGCTGAAAAGAAGTGCAGTTACTTGTTGTTTTATTCTTGCACTGTACAAAGCAGCATTTAGGACGTGGTGGTTGCTTGTAGATCCATTTCTTTCTGATGTGCAATGCATTTTGCAAGGAGGTTTTTTCTACATATCCTTGTCTTCAGGAGCATTTCAAGGCATGCTGTCTGTCTGCTCTTCACACACCCTCTAAATAAACTTTTTCGGCTTATGTCTTCTTTGCAAACACGCTTGAATGAAATGTGGCTGTTGATCAAAGCTGAGTTGATCATATTATAAAATTTATGCATTGGTCAGCTGCAACTGGAAACTTCGACTGAACACATTTTTGTCATGTGGTCAAAGGCATCCACTGCTACTTTATTCTTATTATAGAAAAAACAGTTTCAGGTTTTTTCTTCGAATTTTTTTCTCTGTGTATCGGGACATCAGGATGCAAAGTGCTTAGAATAAGTACGTTCTTTGACTTCTTGCACTGGTATGATTTAAGTGTAGTTATGGTATTGTTCTTACCTTCACTTTTCATTACACTTGTCTCATGAAGAGCTTTATTCATTTTACATTCGGCTGGAATTTCCTTGCGATTGTTGCACACAGTGCCTTCAATTATAAGCATACCAGCCAAAAAAAATTGGAAAGCGATGGAGTTTTTCCCAAATTTTGTGACGTTTTCCCGAATCACCATTTTCTAGTACTTAACGGATATGAGAAAACAATTTCCCAAATTTTGCACCAAAAAAAAGAGAGAAAAAAAAGGATTAAAAAAGTCTTCACTTTGAATGTGTCTCCAATTTCTCAATTTTCATCCCAAAATCATAGTGATCTCTAAAAGGTCTTCACTTTGGATTTGTTTCCTATTTTTCAATTTTTGTCTCAAAATCATTGTGATTTACAAAAAAAGAATCAAAACAAAAAAGAAAAAAAATGTTTTTTCCGAACAATTCTTTGTCGCTGCCGAAAATTCCCGATCTTGCTCAAATTTCGCCTATCGCTGCTCAAAAAATTCTGGTTTTGCTAAATATTGTCTTGTCATTACCCAAAAAATTTTATTTTTTCCCAAAATTTTGAAACTCGGGGCCGGGTAACAGCCCCCTGATCCCCCGTGACGCTGACCGCGGTTATGCTTACAATATTGCGCTTTCTATTAGCAAAACGTCGGCAATCTAATGGCGTGAACTAAGCATCACTTGTAACATTGTAGTCCTTATTGAACAAGGGTGCAACCAATTATAATACTAATTTACAAAAGACACTTACGTCTGCCTTCTTTCTGTCATCTTTTTGAAGATAGGGAAATCTGTTGAACAAGTATTTATTCTCCACATTCACATGTAATCAAAATATAATTTTAAAACTTATTTGGCTTATTGGCTACATATTGTACAAATTTGAACCGAGCTTTACAAGGTGACAGTTGCTCACCAACTGTGAAGCTGGGGGTCGGAATACAAGTTTTTTGACAACTAATAAAGAATGGTGTCAATATTTTCGATACTAGATAACATTTATTACTGAGGATTTGTGTTTTTTGTTCATTCTAAGGAGCAAATGCGCACACAACCATTTACATACACGGTACGAGAAGTACTGTCGTCAGTTGACGGGCCCGGTCCATCTATCAATTTATTTAATATTATTTAGTGCATTTTTGAAGTAACAGATGGTTAACTGTTACTTCAAAAATTAAGCTTCTAGGTAGTACTTATCTGTTTACAATAAATTAGTCAAAACGTGCTTAGCAGTCGTGGCTTGCGCATCAAAGCTGCAGAGCTGCAGTACCTTAAATATCTGTGCAGCAGCTGTAAATATTATGCTGTCCTGCATTTTTCAACTTCAAAATTTTTGTTGTTGAAAGTATGCATTAATAGCTAATTTTTGGGGGCTGATTCCAAATCTGCATTCCTTCTTCCCCATCACATCAGATTTTAAAGATAAATGCTACGCCTGATATGCCGTTTCTGGTAAATAATTGTAAATACTACAAGGTGTCAGAAGTACATTTCAGTCAAAAAATTTCAACGTTTGCACAGAATTGTTACAAATTTTTGTTCTCTCATGATCAAATACAGAAGAATCCCATTGAAATATGACAGCATTTGAGATACAGTCAGTAAAATGACATTTATTTACAGCACAACAGTGTAGGCGCGTCGGTATTTTATCATGGAAAACGCGCGTCTTCCCAGTTTTCCTGCATATTCAGACGAGTCGTCTTTCTCTCCAGACACCAGCAGTAGTCAGCAATCATACTGACATTTTACTAGTTCTGATGGCGTTTCTTTCATTACTTTTATCTCCTGGTGAAAGCGGTTATCTTGCTTCTCACTAAACATCTCGCAGTTGTCTGGAAAGTAATTGATGTCGAAGTGCAAAAAGTGCATTTTGACACTCATCCTACACCCAAGTTTCTAAAAAGCATCGACATGTCGGCAACAAACTGTTTGTAATTGTAGACTCTATTACTTCCAAGGAACTACTGGTAATAGCTTTCATTTTTGTGTTACTATTTATTTTACTTTATCTTTACATTTATCCTCCTGACTTGCAGGAAAGCGACGGAGGTGCTAATATATAACATAAGCAATTACTCAGCCCTGCTTTCAGAGGTGCCAAGATATTGCTGTCCGCTTGTGATTTAATAGAAATATGACTGTAATTCAAAACTGCTTGCCAAGACAACCAAGCAGGGAAAAGTGCCGTAAAGTGTCTTTTTCAAAAACACAACAGAATGGGGCTAGTGGGTTTTGAATCGAGATCATGTCGATCAAAAGCACGCCGCATTAACCACTTGACCACGCTGCCAACTGTTAACCCTTTCCATGCTTACAATTCCATTACAGACAAACTTTTCTCAAAATTTCGATACTTCAACAGTACTTTGATTTGAGACCCAGTGAAAATACCTACCTGCAGCTTTGCATTGGATAAAGCCAAAAACTTTCTTGAAGGTACCAAAATTCTTCTCCGTCTTTGTCCATAGCTTTCACAAAGTTTTTCATGCACATTAACTTGATATACAAAGGTGGTAACAAAACTTTAGCTGGAGCAACAGAAGGATGTGCCTTTAAGTTTTTAGATTCGGGAAGATCCAGCCTTGTACTGTACATGCGTAAAATAAACCAAAGTATCTTCTTTACGGAAAAATCCTGTAAATTCTTTCTCTCTATGACGGTACTATGTAAAAGTTGTATCCTTTTCAAAAAGTTTTTTCATTTAATCTCAACCCTAAAATCTGTTCAGCTTCTTTTGAAAGATTTAACTCTCTTGTAAGATTATTCAGCTGAGCTTGTGAAATCAGTTTGACGGTCATTGTTTATTTCTTTTTTACAGTGCTCTCCGTCACTTGCAATTCTTTCAGATTCGGATTCCAAAGAGCATTGCATCTTTGCTGGAGAATTAGGCACAGGGATTTTATCACAGTGTGGCACAAGCTTCATAGCTGACTTTAAATTAGGATAGCCTACTTGATTTTTATCTATTTCTTTTCTTCAGCTCCTTAATGCTCACCATACAGAAATAACAGCCATTATGATGGTTTTTTTGCTTTCTTCATACAATACAAACACCAAAATGAAGGTTCTTGAGTCTTTTATTGTACCACACACGTAGCTTTGTTCTACATGACATGCATGCAAAATAATTGGCAAAGCCTTTATCGTGGTTACCAAGTTTAATCTCAAAGTAGGTGTGATAAAGTTTCTTTACATTCCTTGTTACGCTGCATCTGTCATTTGCAATTGTGAACTCTCCGCAAATAAAGCAAGAAGAGTTTGGTGAGCTAGTGCATTTTCGAGGCATTTTGACATCTAAACTATTAAAATTGCTTTAGTCAAAACAGAAAACAAAAAAATTCTGGTCTGCAGATTTATAATCAAATGTTTGCGCAGTCATTCAGTAAACACCTCACTCTCATGTAACTTTTGTAGTCTAATATTCATTGACTCATCTGAGATATCAAAACGAGATTTGCATTGGTTACTATAGACTGAATACTACTAAGTTATACTTTTGTCTTTTTTCTAAACTATACACATGGCAAGACTGCTTGCTTTTGGAACTTCCAGCGACTGATTAAGCTATTCAGCCATTAAGTGGAACTACCCATTCATCAAGATTCCAGCAGTTTACAAGTTACCAGCAATGACATGCAGCTATTTTATTATTTTTTTAATTGCTTTATTTTACCTTGAATTACTGTCTCCCTGCTGTAGTAGGGATGCGAACTGCACGCTTGAGTCGACAGTTAACATTCCGAAATAATATTCCGAGATAAATATCCGTTATGATAAGAAATTATGTCGAATTTTGTCTTGAGAAATGATACCGTTACCGCAACAAAGTAGGTAGTAAAACGCAAAGCAAAAAATGTCTTTTTGAGCATAACTTTAAAACCCGATGTGATGCGCAAAAACGGATGATAGTTTTGAAATCTGTGCACTCACTTTAGGTAGAAAACTTGACAGCTAACAGAAAAAAATTTTTCATTCAGACCAATGCTAACAGCAATGCTTAAAAAATTATAATTATTAATGTTTAAAAACAAAATTATAATTATTAATATTTTAAAGGTTGCTGATAATATCTGATAATATTTACAACTTTTGCACTGATATTTAGAGTGCTGCAGCTCTGCAGCTCCGATGCGCGAACCGGTACTGGTGCTAAGATACGATATTTCTAAGCACACATACTTAATTTGGAAACTGAACTCAATACTAATACAATACAATCGAGTGGCGTCTGCTTTCAATCTTCATAGAAAAGAAGCTTAAAGATCCGTCTCAGAAAAATAACCAACTTATTATAGAAAAACGTTGGATAGGCCGCACACTTTGTTCCATTACGTAGATTCACGACATAAAAAGCTGACTATGTACGAAGGCCTTTTGCGGCAATTTGCAGTCTCGATCAGGGGAACAAGTGATTATACATTGACCATTGCTAACTCAGCCCTTATTTACTCCTGTATATTGTGCTCTTGTTTTGGTGTCTCTGTGATTAGACTTGCCTAATATCCAAAGCAGACTCGATATCAAGTAGTACTATCTTGATTATCACTTGATCCGACAATGATAATTTAAGTAATAATACTTTGATCCATACCTCATTAACAAAATAGGGCTAGAGTTCGGACAATCATGGTCAAAAATTTTTTAATGTTAGATGACGGACTATGGGAGCTTTTTTCAAGATATTACCATCACGCAAAAAGAAGTTATAGTAAGAAGCTTTTCGACCAGATTTATTTGGTCTTTTTTTGGTTGTAAATCAAGTTTAGCTTTAGAACTCGAATGCATTTTTATAAAAATGAATGTCCAACCAAATTGATTCATAGCAACGTTATATTTAAAACTTTTGTTAACACTTTGATTAAACTCTTCGCGTTATACATTATAAATACGCACGATAAGATTATTACATTTCTTCCTTCAGTTTCCAGTTTTTTTTATAAACTTCGGAATGTATTCTTTTTTAGGCGCTTTCTCTTATTTAACGGAAAAGTTTTAAGAATATTTTTCATTCATTTTATACTGAATTTGAGAAATAAAGACTTTAAGAAAATATAATTCCTCAATACGCTTGTGTTGCCGTACGACCAATTTTTGTCTCAAAGCTCATGAACATTTTTTATACAGAAATCATTAATTTGGTCAAAAAGACTAGGCCAAAATATAAAACTAAGAATTAAAAAAAAAAGTAGAAGGTTGTATGAACTGCGCTTCTGTGATCGTGTCGCTTTTTTTAAGTTTGGCTAGTAATTTTCAAAATTATCTAAATAGGAACGTAAATATCATTTACTAAAAGTAACAAAATAATAACTAGAAGTTTACTGATTTAAATTACAATTTATTGAAGATACCAAACAAAACAAATATAAACAAATATGAGAACAAGGAGATTAGTTATTTTTAACATAAAAAACATTCATATCTAATTCCTAAAATATTCTGTCTTGAGAACGTTGTAAGATTTAAAGTTTATAAAAATTTTTTTACCTTAAATTTGAACTAACAAACTACATCACGAAACGATTTTAAAAATAAAATGGGAAAATAAAACTTGGCGACGCAAAATATTTTTTGGTGGATATTAAGGAACCTCACTACTTTCTTCATATCTTACTTAAAAGCAATTACAAAGCGTAAAATTTATGCTTGATAGATCCAAGGATAGAAACTTGTTTAATCTACTATTAAGGTTAAAATTAACCTATTAAAGTAATTGTTTCCTGTTCACTTAGGTTTAAATTTTATTAGTATATTTTTTAAACTTTTTTCAGAAAGCAATTTGTTATGAAAGTTGCACATCTCTAAACAAATGGCCTAGCTAGTATTAAAATCACTAAAAAGGCTATTTTTGTTTCGGTCTAAAAGCATAAGATTAAAGTTTGCAAACTTTTAACCAGGCTGTTTTGAAAAAAGAAAAAAGATTTTATTTAAGCTGCATTTCAAAAAAAAGATTTACTGGTTTCTACAAAGTATTAATTCAAACAAAATTTTGTCCGTATCATAATGAACGAATATCTCTGAAAAAGGCTTGAAATATGTTCAAAAAGGGAAAAACGTTGACTAAAAACGTGAACAAATTTTGAAAGTCTGACGTCATTTTTGACCGGAACCTAGCAAATTTTTTCCAAATCTTTTTAAACTTAAGCTATTGCAAAAATTAATTTAATTATCAAAATTGATTTTTATGAATGCGTAGGACGTAAATTCTTAAATTCATTATTTGGAAGAACAAGAAAAGGTCAAAGAGTCATTCAATTTTTTTTACATTTAACTCTTTCATTGATAAAAGCTGATTTATCCACTTTTTTCTAAAGTCTGTTAAGTGCCGAAAGCGGATTTATAACGTCTTTTAACTTTTTAAAAAATTTATTTGGATTCTGAAAGAGTACATACCACTTCATAAAAAAATAATAATATTCTTTTATTCTTTAGAAAATCATATTTTTTTCTAAGGAGCATGCTATAGGATTTTTTTTTAATTTTAGTACTGCAGTGAAAGGGTAAAGTCCTAAGTGTTTGTTGTGAAAACATCTGCCATTATTTTGATTAAACAACAATTTTACAAAATTTATAAAAACAAACAAATAAGATTGGAGTTCTTTTAATGTAACATTGCGATTTAGGTTAGATCCTGAAAAACACTTTGTTAACTTAAAGACTTATTTTAGGCAAACTAATTGTATTTTGATAACATATATCAATACGGCAATTAAATTAGGGACGTTTCTTATTTGTTTATTTTTACTTGTTCTAATCTTTCTGTCTTTCAGGAAAGCGCTATAGCTTGCATAGATCAACCGTCAAGCGATCATCACAACCCTCTTTTGGAGATGCCAAGATATTGCTGTACCGTTAAAGAAGTTTTTTTAATAATATTTTATTTGGAAATAGATTTGAAATATTGAGCTGCAAAGACCACCAAGCAAAGAAAAGTTCCCTAAAAAGTCTTTCCCAAGGACGCAGCAAAAACACGCGAATGAGTTTTGAAACAAGAAGAAGAACTAAGTTTATTCAAAACAACTTATCCAACACGAAAATAGGCAGTTGTATATAAAATTCACATATTGCAATGACTAATTATATACAAGGATGACTCTGCTTAAAAGTAAAGCTCATACGAAGAAGACTTGTAGCTCGCACATGAAAATCGAAATTATATTCATCTTCAAGTTCTTTACTAGGTAATCTATGTTTTTGCATTCATAGGTATTTTTGCTTATTTCTTCGGCATTGCATTCGCTTGAACCTTTTACGCAGGCCACGCATTGAACGCCACTAGTTTATTATGTCGACTAAATTTTTATCCTACTCCTGTGTAAAGTTTTGAAGATGAAGACAGACGTATGACTCAGAAAAAATAACGAAAAATTAATAAAATCTCATTGCCGTGATATCTGTGCTGGAATTCTATATTGCCAAGAAATTCTAAGATCGTAAAAAGTTTTAACCAGACGCATTTATCCCCTGCCATTTTTTGATACTGTTGTTTTTCTACCAGCCGTCGTAAAAAGTACCTGCTTTGTTTTTAGACTTAAGTTTTTAAGTTTTTTGAAGACTAATCTCAGGCAAACTAATTGTATTTTGATAACATATATCAATATGGCAATTAAATTATGGACGTTTCTTGTTTGTTTATTTTTACTTGTTCTAATCTTCCTGTCTTTTAGGAAAGCGCTATAGCTTGCATAGACCAACCATAAAGCAATTATCACAACCCTCTTTTGGAGATGCCAAGATATTGCTGTACCGTTAAAGAAGTTTTTTTAATAATATTTTATTTGGAAATAGAATTGAAATATAGAGCTGTTAAGGCCACCAAGCAAAGAAAAGTGTTCTAAAAAGTCTTTCCCAAGGACGCAGCAAAAACACGCGAATAAGTTTTGAAACAAGAAGAAGAAGTTTATTCAAAACAGCTTATCCAACACGAAAATAGGCAGTTGTATATAGAATTCACAAATTGCAATGAATAATTATATATTTGTAATATTATGTGAACAGAAAAACAAAAAAAAATAATGCAGTAATATACAAAGAATATGCCAGTTCAGCGTGCAAACTCGAGTTTAAACTGGAGGCGAAAATTTATTAGAAATTTGTTAATATTAAACAGTTGTTACAGTACAAGCTAACTAAAAAACATGTAGAATAATTAAAAAATGACTTTGCGGAGTGGATAAATGATCATAATTGTGTTGCTATGGTAATATGACGTCATAATTACGTCATAAAAAACTCTAAAAAATTATTAAAACTCGGTTTTAGCTAAAAATATCTATAAAAATAATAAAAAAGTTCTTGGAAAGATTTTGGAGAGTAAAAATGGCAATAGTTGTTGAATAAAAGATTTTTTTATCTTTGAAGATAAGTCTTTTCGATTTTTAAATCATAAAGATTCAAAATTTTCTGCTGGTATGATCAACTATGTCATAGAACATAACATAACTATATATAACCCACTGACATACGGAATCTCCAGGTCTATTTAAACCACCTTAATTTAAATCTGCTGTAAATCCACAATACTTTTTGTAGTAGAAGTATTTGTCATCAAAATCTTTATTTTTGCTTTTAGCAGTTAAATATCCAGCTATATACATAAGTGCAGTTATTGAACCTTATGAAACAGAGGCTTGCATATCCGGCAAACAATCCCATACGTCGCACATTTGTTCAGTTAACTGAAAGAGCATTTTTGGAAATGGTGACCAGGTTCAGACTAGACCAGGTTCAGACCAGGTGACCTGTGTTGTACAACAAATTTTTGAAAAAGTTGCTGAACTGTTTTTCTTTCAATAAACTTTTTTTTCTATAAAAGTTTGCTAAACTGGTTTTCCAATGGATCAGTCAAAAAAATAATAAAATAACATACTCAAAAGATTCTTTTTGAAGTAAGTATTTGTTTATCTCCATCAGGCCACTGCAAATTTGAGAGAAACAAGAAACAGTATCTTTTTTATCACAGGGAGCTGTACACTTTGAAGGCACATTTCTTATTTTCCAAAAATCTAAAACTGTATTTAAAAAATAAATCCTACCTTTTGCTTCTTTGAATTTTGGATGCAGCTTCAAAGCAGAAATAATTTCATTGCAAAACACTTGCAATTAATTTTTTACTTTTTGTCTTTTAATAGGCATTGGACAAACTTCTTCAAAAGTCAGCCCGAACATTTCTACAAGTTATTTGCGCTCGTGCGAAAACAATTTTTAATATCAAACCATTTTGCAACAAGTTTCCTGTCTTGATCGTAAAACTCTAATTTCTTTGTGGCTTCAGTAATCTAGTTATTTCTTACGCTTTTTAGCAGATGTACAAAATCAAATAGAAAAAATTAGTTATTTTTTGTGCGTCACAGACTTTATAATGTTAATTTTTTTAAAAAAAGATTAATTGATTGACTCTATTACTGTCACATAGGATGATCATGTAACTTAAAACCCGGCTGGCTAATTTGCTAGGATTGTTAATTGCTTGTCCAAAACTTCACCTCCATGATACTGTAGCATAGACTTAGTATAAACTTTATCCAACTAAAAGAATATGCACGTTTTCTGTTTATCTGTTGAATTTTAAAATAGCTTTGTATAATAAGTAACATTGTCGTAACGTTTGGAAGATGAAGTCAATCTAGTTCAAGTTGAAATGCTGGGTAATTCAAAACCTTGACAAAATCTGCGGTAGGCAGTGCTTGAAAAACAAAATAACAGAAACCATGCACAATTATTGCATTTGAATATTTTCTTTCACCAACACTTTTAAAAGTAGCTGCCGGCTCGTGTAAAATATTTTGTTTTTGTGAAGAAGTAAAATTATTTAAAAACCTTACTGCTGCTTCTATTTGTGATCATCGTGTGATACGAGTTATTCAGTTTTGTAGTAACGAGGCAGTAGTGCATTTACTTTAATTCTTGAATAATATGCTTCAAAGGCGAAGTGTTGTTTAATTTTTAGCATAAATTAAAAAATAGCAGTGTTTTGTAAAAAGTCTAGGGATTGCAAATAGATTTCTTTAGAAACTGTCCTAACAATCAAGGCGCATTGAAAATCATGTTGCGAAATGTCACTTTTAAAACTTTTAAAATCTAAAATTTTGTCTTGATTATTATGAATTTAATTTCATCAGGATGCTGATTTTGATTTTTGCAGAAGTTTTTATCGTTAAACTGGCTGATGGAGTTGGTGTCTGAACCAAACTAGGTTTTATATAAGTAATTACAGACGGAGGATATTGTTCTCTTAATTACAGACAGACGGTTACAGACGGAGGATATTATTCTCTTACCACTAATAACTACATTTCTAATTTTTCAGTAATCACCTGACGATTCTAAGGATGAAACAGACTGTTGTGGCTTTTAAACAGTGATTAAATAAATTTTGTATTAATTGCTCTGATTTTTTTCATTGAGCACTCTGCGGGGAAAATCGATTCACTCCTGCAATATATATATGTATATATATATAAAATCGGCTCTGCGACAAAACCTGGGTAAGCTGACTGCTCCTGATGAGAGTTTAAAGCTGTAAACCGTGGTTGTGCAGTGAGCTCAGGTTCGGCATGCGTGATGCACAATGTCATAGATGGCAATTTTTAGTGCCAACTGTCCTATGACTCGATATACATATTTTTATTTCGTAATAGAACTGAAATTTAAATCTAGTTAAGAACCAAAACAAAAAAGATCTTCATCTTTCTTTGTGGTGAAGATTTACAACTTTTTTGAGTTTCAACTAAATTTTAGGCAAAATTTTTGTACATTTTCGTGTTCAGGGGAGTAAAAACCAAAAAATATTTGTGCCAAGAAAGTTGTAAATCTCTCTACAAACAAAGGTGAAGATTTCACGGAATTTTACAACGCTATGTCAATCTTTTGTTTGTGTGTTATAGACCACGTTTTCTTTCGAGTTGACTGAGTTGTGGATTGCCAAACTATTCTCATAGACCACCCTATCCAGACCAATCCCATGAAAAAATTTTTCTTTGTTAACTTCTAAAATATTCTGAAGACCCCGATTGGGAACCCCTGAATTAAAAAGTAGAAATTAGAACAATTTTATTTTAATTGTAATAATGGCAGTTTGAAATCCTTCTTATTCCTTAAAATTCTTTTAGAAATATTGTTAAATAATACAAGCCAGCCTCTAAGGTTGTTCAAATCAGAGCAGCCTTGGTGCCGGTCCCAAGCCCGGATAAATGGGGAGGGTTGCGACAGGAAGGGCATTTGGCGTAAAACACAGCCAAATATTTTTCAATGCGCGTTGTAAAATCTAACTTCATACCGGATCGGTCGAGGCCCGGGAAAACAACGACCGTTACCACTGACTGGGCACCAAGGGTTACTGGTGGACATGCTACTTGGATGCAAAGAAGAGGTGGAAAGCAGTGGAGAAGAAGGAAGGAGAGAAATGAAGAGAGGAAGAAAGCTAAGAAGATCAAGCTAAGGGTTGCTACATTAAATGTTGGAACCATGACTGGTAAAGGAAGAGAAGTGGCGGATCTTATGGAACGAAGAGGGGTGGACATACTGTGTGTGCAGGAAACTCGCTGGAAAGGGGAGAGAGCAAGATGCATAGATGGTGGATATAAAATGTGGTACTGTGGAAGTGGAAACAAAAAGAATGGTGTAAGAATCATATTAAAAAAGGAGCATGTGGACAGGGTAGTGGAATTATGAAGGGTAACAGACAGGATAATATGCTTGAAGATGGAGCTTGATGGTGTTATGTTGAATGTCATCAGTGCATATGTGCCACAGGTGGGGTGCATACGTGAAGAAAAGGAAACATTCTGGCTGGACCTAGATGAGACAGTGGAAAAGATACCAAGGAATGAAAGAATTGTGGTGGGAGCAGACCTGAATGGGCACGTAGGAGAAGGGAATAATGGTGATGAAGAATGCATGGGCAGACACGGATTAGGGAAAAGAAATAATGAAGGACAAGCAGTGGTGGATTTTGTTAAGAGAGGGGAAATAGCGATCACCAACGCATATTTTGTAAAGAAACCGGCACATAGAGTCACCTACAGCAGTGGCGGACGCAGTTCGCAGGTGGATTATATCATGGTGAGAAGACGAAGAATCAAGGAGGTGGTAGATAAAAAAGTTGTTGTCGGTGAAAGTGTAGCAAAACACCACAGAATAGTGATCAGTACGATAATTATCTGGACAAAGTGGAGGAAAGCACCAAAACTAGTGAGAAGAATAAAATGGTGGAAATTAAAGGACTCAAAAGTGAACAATAAATTCAAAATGGATGTAATTGAAAGCGGAATACTTAGTGGATTAGCCAGAAAGGAACTGGGTTGCCAGAAGGAACGGAGCATTGCCAGAAAGGAACTGGGTAAAACATCAGGAAAAGTTAGCACGGCAGGTAGACGGGAAACGTGGTTGTGGAACCAGGAAGTACAAGAGAAGCTAAAGGATAAGAAAAAAGCTAAAAAGGCATGGGATACCATCAGAGATGATGCAAGCAAGTTGGCCTATAAAACTGCAATAAAGCAAGCTAAGAGAGAAGTGGCAAAGGCAAGAAACAAGGCATATGAGGAACTGTACGAAAAACTGGAAACAAAGGAGGGGAAAATGAGGTGTCCAAAATAGCAAAGCAGAGAAACAGACAAAGCAAGGATGTTTAACAAGTAAGAGTAATAAAGAGTAAAACTGGGGAGATTCTGATGGAAGAAGAGAAAGTGAAACAGAGATGGAAGGAGTATTTCGACAACTTACTCAACCATGAAAACCCTAGAGAAAGAAGAGAAACGAGAACAGAAGGGAGAGAAAGGGACATGGAAGATATCTCTGAAGAAGAAGTCAGGACTGCGTTGAGGAAGATGAAGAAGGGAAAGGCTCAAGGACCTGATGACATACCAGTGGAAGCATGAATTGCTCTAGGCAATAAAGGTGTGGAGTTTTTAGTGAAGTTTTTCAACAGATTCTTGCGAGGAGAGAAGATGCCAGATGAATGGAGGAGGAATGTGTTTGTACCTTTGTACAAAGGTAAAGGATACATCAAAAATGTGGAAACTACCGGGGGATCAAGTTGATGAGCCACACCATGAAATTGTGGTAGAGGATAATAGAAGCAAGGATAAGGAAGGAGGTGACAATTGCTGAGCAACAATTTGACTTCATGCCAGGAAGAAGTACCACTGATGCAATCTTTTGTCTAAGAATGCTGTTGGAAAAGTGGGCTGAAGGGCAAAAGGCAGTGCACTGTGCCTTTATTGACCTGGAGAAAGCATACGACAGGGTACCCAGAGAGGAACTGTGGGAATGCTTGCGGTTAGCTGAAACATCAGAGTGCTACATAAGGATTATTATCCAGGATATGTACGACAGAGCAACAACAACTGTGAGAAGTGCAGCAGGGTTGACTGAAGAATTCAAGGTAGGTGTTGGACTCCACCAAGGTTCAGCACTCAGCCCATTTCTTTTTGCCATCATTATAGACAGGCTGACGGAGGACATCAGGAAGGACGCACCATGGGATATGCTGTTTGCAGATGACATAGTTCTGTGTAGACAAAATTATAGGGAGCTAGAGGAGGATCTGGAGATTTGGAGAAATGCACTGGAGAGAAGAGGCCTGAAAGTGAGCCGGAGAAAAACAGAATATTTGAGGGTTGGGGGTGTGGATGATGGAGAAGAGTTGAAGTTGCAAGGAGAAAAGGTAAAGAAAGCCAAAACCTCAAATACCTGGGGTCAACAGTTAGTAATGAGGAAAGATGTGAAGAAGAAGTAAGGAGAAGGATCCAAGCAGGATGGATGAGTTGGAGGAAGGTATCTGGAGTTCTGTGCGACAGGAAGTTATCAGGAAAGGTTAAGGGTAAAATGTACAAGAGTGTTGTTAGACCAACCATGCTTTATGGAATGGAAACGGTGGCAGTGACTGAAAGACAAATGGGAAAAATGAAAGTTGCAGAGTTGAAAATGGTGAGGCGGGCACTGGGAGTGACAAGAAAGGACAAGATAAGAAACGAATATATGAGAGGGACTGCGAAAATTGCAAAGCTGAAAGACAAACTTCGGAATGCAAGGCTACGTTGGCATGGACACGTAAAAAGGAGAGAAGAAGACTACGTGGGGAAAAGGATGATGGAGATGGCAGTGCCAGGCAGAAAGAAAAGAGGAAGGCCAAGGAGAAGGTGGATGGATTTGGTGAGAGAAGACATGGAAAGGGTTGGAGCTAGGGAAGGAGACGAAGTAGACCTAGTGAAATGGAGATTACTGTCGCGCTGTGGCGACCCCGAGTAGGGAGAAGCCGAAAGAAGAAGAAATTGTTAGATAATACAAAAAATTTACTAATCGCATTTTCGTCGACACTGTTGTTCAACAATTATTTTACATGGAAAAAGATAAAATAAAATTTAAAAAAATATTATTAATATAACACGATTTTGATGGATCGAAAACTTGTGTTTGAAAAATCGGCAGAATATTAACAAGAGAAGTGGCCATTTATTCAAAGATGATTATAACGATTAATAGAAACTGACCTTTTAACTTTAGGTCACCTAATTCCAATTGCAATTAGCTGGGTTCAAATATTATAAAGTTATCATTTGTAATGAAATTGCTGTAACTTAAAAAGTACTGATCTTAGAATGCTTATTTTTGGTGTAAAAAGTTACAAACAACTTTTTCTTCGTCGTTTGAAGAGGTATCCACTCCAGATCAGACACAAACAGGACTAGGGCCGAGCGTTTATCCTTTACTACCCCAGAATGCTGTACTGCCTGAATTAGATGCTGGCAGTGATGTTATTATGCCAACATCGGGTTTCGTCAGCTAAAACCGTCAGACCTTGTGCTCCATGCGGTGCCCGATGTATAGGGCACGCTGTTTGTTCACGGTCTGCGGTTTGCTCAGAAGCGCCACACTCGCAATTCGGTGAAGAATCGACGCCCCATTTGTGCATGGACGAATGGAATTGCCCAACACTAGTCCGCAGGCGGTTGAGCTTAACCCAAGCTGCTTGCGGTAAGCCTATCCCAACAGACCTGACACCGGTCCCGGGCACAAAAGCACGTGGCCTGGAAGCATTTTCGCAGTACTCCGCTTTCTGTTTGTGATTTGTCCATTTAGACGACTGTTGTTTATTAGAAGAGGTTTTGTTTTATTTTTTTGTCTTATTTTATGGGCTTCAAAAATATTTTAATGATGTAAAATTTAATCATTTTTGCTGCTTTTAACTTTTACACATCGTTGTAGAAACATGCTCAAACCCATCATTTCCAACTGGAGTTGAAATATTTGATCTGCGTGAAAATGGAATATACATAAAAAGAAATCTTCAGATGATTCGCTATAACGGATTTTTAATTCTTATTTTTTATTCTGTTTTATTGCTTTCATTAATTAATATATACGATAATTGCAGATATTGCAGTATCAAAACCCTGTAATTGCAGATATAAGCCGTCATGCACATTGAACGGCAACTGCCGTGACATGGCAATCGTTTATCAACCGACTGTTCAAACCAAGAATCAATCTAAGAACTATTTCGGACTGTGTGAAACTGAATTTAAAACGAGATACTACAACCACAATCATTCCTTCAATTCTGATTCCAAAAGAAATGCAACCGAGCTTTCTAAATTCATTTGGTCCTGTAAATATTCTGGTTCAAATCCTAAAATATCCTGAAAAACAGTTTGCCACGCCACACCTTATCAACACGGGGGCAAAGTATGCAACCTCTGTCTGGCAAAAAAATATGCAATCCTAACTGCTAATGATGACGCTCTGTTAAACAAACGAACTGAATTGGTTAATAGGTGTCGGCATAAAAATAAATACTGATTGATCAACGTCAAGCTTAAACTTTGATTTGTGTTATATGTTTTTTCATTTTTCGCTGTTTACAACGTCTTACCCTAGCTGTTACTCAAACCCCTTTTAAAATTTTGAAATAATATTTGTACTTTTCGCGCGCTATTTCTACTTCTGCTATGCTACACTGATCTGTAATCAGTGTAGCATAGCAGAGTCCGTGATGGGACGTTCCAACCTTAGTAAGCGTTTTTAGAGTTTTTTCAGCTTTTTCAATTCTTTTCAATTTTTAATTTTAAATGAATTTTTTGGCAGTTTTATTTTATTTTACCTTTTTTTATTTAGATACCCCTGATGATCCCTTTATTGGTGAAACAGTCTGTTTGGTATTAGCTATGTTTTAATTTCCGTGATTTTGCCAGTTTTTAATTTTTAATTTCGAGCTCTAACTTCGTTATTGGGCACTTTTGAAGCACTGATTTCGCAGCATTGTTTTATATATAGAAATATAATATACATTCGAAGTTGAGGGAAGGCGAGTTAGGTGTGTGATGAAAGATATAAAAGTAAAGAAAATAATCTACAAAGCAATAAAAAGGTAACGAGAAAAATCGTATTAGATGAAAAAGTAGAGTGAGCAAAAAATGGTGCGAACGATAGTGGAAAATATAAGCGGATTTAATGACGGACAAGAAAGCACACACGCACAAAAATAATGGCAATTTTAGCATACAAAATCAAGTGGGTAATTTATTTAGTTTAAGTTTGTTTTTGTGGCAATATTTTTCTGTAAGTTCGATCGTTTGTTGAGTGTTGTTGGTTGGTTTGCTTGTAGTATTTCTAACTTTTCGGTTCAGCACAGGTTGCAGCATTTTTGTTCTGGTTTATAGGGAATAACTTAATTGATTGTTTTCCAGTTAATTGTGGGATTGAGACCTGATTCTTTGGCATTCCAGAATGTTTTGGAAAACTTTTTGGCGTTTCTTTTCTTTATATTTTTAAATGATTGCTTGTGATTATAATATCGTGATTTAAATTCTGTTTAATTTCTTCATTCGGTGGCGTTGAGGCTCGGAGTTCTGAACGCATTTTGAGACTTTAATTTACGCTAAATTATTTTACTTTATTAATTAATTTACGCTAAATATAGGGGGGCTGAATTCGAATGAAGACTTTTTGTTAATATGTCAGTTGGCCTTCAAAAGCTAAAAGATTTAAGTGGATTTCGTTAATAAAAGTAATTTTTAATCTTTTATCAAATTTTTAAAAACAACCGCCAAAACAAAACTTAAGTTTAATTTTGTAAATAAAAATTAAATTTGGGCCTCAATATAAAACCAAAATTGTTTTAGTTTGCACCTCAAATTATTATCCAAAAGCTCTAAAAGCTTTGATACAGCAGATAAATCTGCTAACAGTAGTTGAGTCAACCAGAAGAACTTTATTACTTTTAAATCATGAAATCTTTAATTAAAGTCATTAAATCAGCATTTCTAAGTGTTCAAAAATAACTGGATTTGCCTCTTGAGTGACCTCACATTCTTTTAACCAAGGAAATGGAGCATAGCATTTTGACAAAATATTTGATTCTGATCAAACTGAGAAATGTCACAAATCCAAATATCTTTGGTTCAGCACGCAATGTTTTGCATTGGCTCCTTGGAGTTATTTGCTTAAAGAACAAAGTTTTCAAAAATATCTTCCTCTAAGTAACGCACATGAGCTTTGCCATCTGTAGTATTCAGAAAAAGCACTTCAGATTTGCCTTTCAAAAACTCATCGAGTGGTTCAAACGGTTCTATAAATCTTCTTAAGCAGTTTCCCTTCGATGGCCACCATACTTCGGTATGGAGCAACAATCTTGGATGGTCTGCTTAATTAGCCTCACAAAACCTTTGGAACAGGTGTTCTGCTTTGGAATTTGCTTAGGTAGAATCAATATATTTGATCACACAATACAGTATTTCGTGTAGTTTAGGAGAAACATTTTTTGCAACTAAATTTTCTCTGTGGATATCAAAATGCACCACTAACATGCTTGGATTGTCATCTTTTATCAATTTTAAACACCTTGTGTTTTAACCCATCTGCACCGGGGGAACCATCTGCAGCACACAATAAAAAGTTGGGTTTAAGAATTTTATGATTATCAAAGTAATTATTGAGTTTGTTGTAAATATCAACTCCACGAGTAGTTGTTTTTAGTGATTGACAAAATAGCAACTCTTCTTGAAACTTTTCTTTGTCGAGACATCTCATGTATGCTAATAACAACGATTCACTTTTCGTTATAGTATATTCATTGACTTGTAATAAGAACTTTTTTCTAAACTTTTCGACAAGTAGTTGTTCAACTCCTTGATTTTTCTGCTGACTGAGCTGTTGCTAAGTGGCATTGCTTGTACATCTTTGTCATCTATTTGCAAAACTTTTTTACAAAAAAAATATTGCTGGTTTTAAAAGTTGTTTCCCAATCGTTGATTCATTCCATTAGCAATTCACTAATAGCAAAGAAATTTCTTAAATTGCTTCGAGAGTGCGATTTAAGGTTGCCGTTTGAGTAGCAAATAATAAAGTGATTTTTGTCCTGTTCTTAAATTTCTTTTTAAAGTTTCAAAATATTTAAAATTTGAGTTGACATTGTTAAAATGTTTAGCTCTCAAATGCTTGTTTTAGACGACCAGATTAAAAAAAAGTGAGAGAAAAACGAAAGAAACAGTGTATACTGAAAAAGGTCGGACTGGTATGCAATCAAGACGCAGCAACCTAGTCTCCCTACTTCTATTTGACCAAATCGACTGCAGAGATATGGAGCTAGTTATAACTATCTCAGTAGAGATTAACCAACGCACTTTATTATCTCTTACGAAGCAAATAACGTTATCGTAACTGGTATGGTGTTACACACTACCATGTTACGGTCTAAACAAGTATTGATTATTATATTAAGCAAGCATATTATTTAAATAAAATTGTATTTAAGTTTCACCTGCTATCAAATAGCATCATCTTATGTTAACTAACTAAACAAATGCAATGACGAAAGCTGCTAAACTAACATTTAAATTAACGATTAAAATTGATAAGCTTAAGCAGCAAAGCATGTTCTCGCAACTGGCAACTTTGCCATGTGCGTTTATCAACCAGAGATAAGTATGGACTGGAGTCGGAGTCGGACTGGAGCCGGAGTATTGCATTTTTTTTAGGGGTCGGACTGGAGTCGGAGTCTATTTTTTAAAAATCAATCAGTTTTAGATATTAGAAGAAACATTTTAATATTATAAAATTTTGTTTTTGATTTTCAAAATGTTTTATTCCTGGCATTTATTTTGGGTTTATCGCTCATACCCGACACTTGTGGCTAGTTTTTGTTTTACAATTAAAAATTGTACTTGTAAAAAAATTGCTATTTTGGAAGCAAATGCTGGCCTAACCTGACCCTAACCATAATGCATGCCTGTACATGAGTCAAGACTAAAAGAGAGCAAGACAAACTGTAATTTAAAAAAAAGCAACTGATGTCCTTTTGAATGAGCATTATGACTTCCTTTAAATGAGTCAGTATCATCCTGTCTAATACACTGGTGACTGGTATTTTATTACTTTTTATTGTATATGTATTCAAAGCCTGTATAAAAAATGTCTTTTTAACTAATAATGTTATAAATGCAGAGATTTTCTTTTTCCATGATTATAACCTGACTACATTTAAATTTTTTAATGTTAAATATAAGCTAATGCAAATTTACTGAAATGCTTTTGTGATATTTGCCAATGTGAAGTTTAAGCTGTTAAGTTCACATCAAAGATAAAAATATTATTGCATTTAATTAAAAAGAGAGTTAATACAGCTTGGATATTTATTTTTTGCACCCTTTATTACTTTTTAAAAAAGCATGAATTTTTTTCCAATAAAGTTAGCAAACTTTTAAAAGATATCAAATTGCTAAAAATACCCAACACATCCAAAAGTTGCACAGTTCCGCAAAATATCTTATATTTCTATCATGTTGAAAGTAAAGATTATGTTGGATACGTAATTTGTAAAACATGTAAACAGCGATTAAAACATAAAAAGTTGATTAGTAGAGCAATGCATTTGAATGATCACTTAAAAAGATGCCGGTAAAATGGAAAAATATCTCCTGAAGTTTCATCATATTTTAGTAAGTCTGACATAAGCTTGTCAAACACTATAAAAGACATAGCGTTAAATAGTTCAGTTGCATTTGTTGTTCAGATGTAAGATTATTAAGTGTAGTGAAAGGTGATGAATTAATCAAGTTTGTAAATGCAATAAAAAAAGTTTCGCTCCAACGGATCTTGTTAAGCACTGTGATAACGATGTGAAACCAAAAGCTATAGGATGTAAATTACTTAGATTTAGTTTCTTTAGTTGAATTTGATTTATTTAATGGTATGTATTTATTCTTCTGTTATGCTTGTTTTAAATTTAGTTTAAAAGTAATATAGGACAGCTTTTATTAGAAAATAAAATGACTAAAACAATACAACAAAAATAATTACAACGACTGTCTTATAATTATAATTACGTAAATGTTAAATAAATAATAGTTAATAGACCCGTTCCCTGTCTGAAAAGAGAATTTTCGTTGTGCGATCACATCTTTTCATGGCGCAAGGTTTCCTTTACAGAAATAATTTAATAACACACTAATTTCGACTCTACGGATTGTTTACTACGCTGACTCAAAAAGTTTATGGCAATGAAACGCTTTTAATGTTATTTCCAGAGTGACGCTGTTCATGTTGAAGAAGTAGTCAGTATGAAGGCGCCAAGTAAATAAAACTACCACAAAACTACCACAACACCACTACTTTTTTCAAGGATACATCAGCTTAGAAATACAGTAAAGTAATTTTACATATAATATTAATATATTTCCATACGATTAAAGACTACTGTAAATTTTTAAAGATGAAATTAGATTTAGAGAATTACATGTAATTTTTATATTTTGCATGTAGCAAATTTAAAATTAATTAAACTAAAATGATTTTAATATGTACAATTGTAACACAATAATTAAAACCTCGATCAGCTATTATGAGTTTTACTGTAAATGAGACCTAGCGAGTTATTAATTTGGTAGCTTATGTTGCAACAACTTCAAGCGGTCCCAAGTTTGTTGCAAATGCTGGGTTGCAACAATTTGATCAATTTCAGAAATAAACATTTTATACCTTGGGTCAAAGTACAAAGACGCCAAAAATAGGTCATTTTTTAACAATTCTATCTCTCTTTTTTCCATTACTGATAACAGCAACTGTGCAAGTAGGGAAGACGTAGACATTAACTTGAAAATTTTAAGTTTGCCGTTTAACCAAATGCCAAAAAAATCACCAATGCTCGTACTGCAGCGACTTTTTTGCTATTTTAGCAGGCTCCTGTACTTCAACAAACATAGAAAACGCATTCCAAGAAGTTTCTGGTAATTGCAAGTTTGGGTTGCTGGCTGCCATATTAAGGCAAAAATCCTTCAGGAGCAAAAAACATTGAAGCATGTCGTATGTCAAATTCCACCTAGTGGTACTGCCAAGACGGGGTTTCTCAGTTCAAGCTTTTTCAAAAGCACAAAAACAGACGGGTTTCTAAGTTTTTTGCAGATGCATCGAGCCGAATCAATAACATCGCGTAAAGAAGATTTTTTTAGAGCGTCTTCTACCGCCAACTGTAAGGTGTGGGCAGCACACCTAACACCGTTTCACATATTTCCTGCTTGAATTGTGTTGGTATGCGAAGAACTGAGGTTGCCAAGAAAAACTTCAACGTTTTTGCAATTAACAATACCCCAATCGTATTCATCACTACTGAGTTCTTTTGCGTCGCTCTGCCAGCTGCTACAACTTGGCTGCTCAGCATTACCAGTTTTTTCGGTTACACCCTCTTTAGAAAAGAGGCGAACACATTTTAGCATGTTGGCGCCATTGTTGGTCGTGATGCTATAAATTTGATTGCTCTTAATTCCGTATTGTTTAATGACTTTATCAAGAACAGTTTTTAAGTAAAAATCAGTGTGATTCTTTTTAGTTCTTTCATTGCTAAAGTGCGTAATTGTACTTTTCCATCACTTATAAGCTGCAAGTTCGTCAGCTTTTAAAGATACAAGCCTACGTTCCACTTACAGTTTTGTACAATAATGGACGTCATTAGACTTTACCCCAATTTTCTCTCGAATATTATCTGTATTGATGCTAAAATTGGCTTGCATAACTTCAAGCAAGGGGTTTAAAAGAATCCTTAAGAAATTTGAGTATGAATTAATCTAAGAATCTGCTCGATTTGTGTTAGATTTATGCTGCTGCATAAGTCAACTTTTTGCAAACAGTTTATTGATCATTCCAGGTAAGCCAATTTTAAAGCAGGTAAAGAAATAAATAGCATCTTTTGCTAATCACATGTAATGAGCTAATTGGATAACAATTGAATTTCTGAGATTAATTCGAAACACCATTTTGATCAATTTACCTAATACTTAAATACAGCTCAATTAGGTAAATTCTAATCAGTGCGCCCACTACACCAAACACAGTCAAGCAATTAATTTAGCTCAAAGATAGAACAATAAATGCCATAGTCTAAACACTGAGCAATGAATGCCAGTGTGTTTTAATATGCTCATAAGAATAAAAACCGTTTAAAGATTTTTAATGAAAACAATGACTACAAAATAGCAGGACCAATAAACCTTTCCATTTTCAAACAACTGGCTAAATGTTTTCTCAAAAATGAATCAAGATATCTCTTTGTAATACAGGTAGTTTAGGATTTGTGACCAAAATTGGGAAAAAAGTTTGGTTAAGCAATCAATATACACTATTATTGTAAAAATAATCTCATGGTACCAAAAAGCTTGAGAAAGTTTTATTAAGGTCGGTGCAATTTTTATAAAGTGTCAATGTCAGAGAAAAATTTTAAACTTTTTTTATAAACATTTAACAAAAATGTATTGAGAAACTCAATTTTTTGCACGGGAATGAAGTCATCATAATCTCAAATTTTTGGTCTTCAACATCTGCATTTGACAAAGGAATTTTCAAAACTATTTCTATTATTGACACGCACTTTGCGCTAATAAGATACACAGCACAGATGCTTTTTAACAAAGCTAAACTAGTGCAATTGTTGCTCATTGGCAGTGCTGGTAAACTTCGGTATCTACCATTCATAATATTAGCATTTCATAGCTATATAAAAAATTAATTCATTTATCAAATTATAAATTATTTTATTTTGATGCTCTGTGTCATTTAAAAATGCTTTGCAGTATTGAATAAAAAAAAACTACTCTAAATTAAAATTTGTTGTTTTTCATATTTTTCACCCCATCGAAATTTTCAACATCCCTTATATGGGAACTTTTTTTTAATTTTTGTGTAAACATGTTTATTTAAATGGATACCACGTTTTTTAAGGGCCTCATATGAATTTAAATTTTAAGACCCCCCTAACACAGGCCTAATAAGTTGTTTGTACAACTGAAGTTTGCTCGATTCGCTTCCATGTCTTTATTTTGTTTATTATTACAAAACCAATCAAAATTAATTTCAAAATGCAAGGAAGTTGGAATAAATTTGGACTTTAGATTTAGGCTTAACTTGACAAGTAATCTTTTTTGATCACAAATTTAATGCAATGAACTAGTTACAGTAGAGAGAAAGATAGATTGGTTACATCTGCTGCGATCTTAATCTATGGTAAAAGCAGTAAAAGGGTCAGTGCTAATGAAGATGCTAGTGGGACAATAAAAGGTTATCGTCATTTGGATGGGCATCCACTCTGGGTCAGTCACAAACAGAACTGGGGCCGAGGATTTATCTTTTTACTACCCCAGGCTGCTGTACTGTCAGGATCAGATGCTGGCAGTGATGGTGTTGAGCCAGCATCAAGTTTCGTCATTTAAAAACCGATACGCCTCGTGCTCCATGTGGTGCCCGATGTATAGAGCACGCTGTTAGGACGTGGTTTGCGGTTTATTTAAAGGTGCCGCACTCGCAATTTGGTGAAGGAGCGAGACCCCATTTTTGCATGGACAAATAGAATCGACCAACACCAATCCTGGGAAAATAAATAGTCGTAGTACAAAACAACTGCAATCTAGTGATGAAGTATAAAATTAATGTTTGTTGACGGGTCATGTGAAATCGTAATTTAAGCTTTATTTGACTCTAATAACGATTTAACATTAGATACCTTAAAGTTGCCGTTAAAGACATTACTTTAAACAACAGAAAAAAAACAAAAATTTATAACCCTAACTGCATAGTGCATCATATATGATACAACCAAATTAGCAATTATTTTTTCATTAAAAAAAACTTTATTTTTTAAAATTTTGCTTTTGAATGAAAGAAAATGCAATATTTTCTTATTTAAAACTTTTTATTTTCTAAATAAAGCCCAAAATAATCTTTTAATTTAATTTTATGATTGAAAATATATGTTTTTAGCGACAGTTACTTTTGATAAAAACAAATTTAAAATTTTTTAAAGTTTTCATGTAAATTTTCCGCTAAAAAATTGTATTGTAGTTATTACGTCGTAATCAATTATTAGAAATCTTATTTTCAAATTTTTAATGTAAATTGACCCAATTACACGTATGAATGTGGTTCTATCATGTATGATACAACATGTGGTAAGGCATGTCTTGCAATGTGAAACTCAAAATGCTACTGTATTTGACCTGGAAACAAGAAACTAAAAAAAATCCTCGACCAATTTTAAACTTAGATATGGCAAATCAATTCGAACTATTAGTATTTGACAGAATAGCTCAGTTTTATGACACTCTGACCTTGGAGCAGAAGGATGCGAGTTGGATACCTCGTTTATTCAAGCCATTTTTGTTCTTTATTGAGAAAAGGCACTTTATGACAAACTCTTCAATGGAGTTTGCGTGGCTCATATAATTTTAAATCCACTTGAAAAAAAAGCAACAGCTTGGCCTCTACGGTCATAGGAAAAAAATTAATTGTAAACGTATTCTCAAACGATAAAAACAGTGTTAGATAATTTTTTTTTCATCAAATAAAAACTTTATTGAGAAAAAGCCTATTTCGATTTAATAAAGCTATTTCATGAAGAATGTCTCAATAAGGCTTATCAAAAGAAACTTAGACCTAGTGAGCAGTGTTTTTTTTAAGGCGATTTATGGTGACAAAACGGCCTCATAAATTTTCACTGCGTCACCATAAAATTTCACTTTTTCAATCAATGGGTTCCTTAAAATATTGGTATGCATGTTCTACAAAGAAATTATTTTGATAATCTGAAAATTATCGTTTTTGGAAATTGCCATTTTTTGACTCGACTACTTGTGGTTAGGGGAATCCCTCCTTTACATTTGGGGAAAGCCCCAACTTCACGATAGTGGTAGTTAATGAAAGTTGGATAACTGCCTGTTAATGAAATGTTAGCAGTTAGTTGCCACATTCACAGTGGCAGTTGACATCACTACTCACTGGTTTTAAGAAGTGCTGTTCGGAATGGAGCAGTTGGTAAATAATTTTTAAGCAGTACAAGTGTGATGTCACAATAGAAATTTTGTAATACTAAATGACCATTTAAGATTAATTCTTGTCAAATGCGTTTGGTTGTTGCTTAAATAAATGCAAGTGCAAAATTACGAGGATTTACGTAAACCATTCGTCTTAGTTTTTTCCGTAGCATTGCACTAAATTTTATAACACTTTTCTAAATTTCAGAATATTTCTTCACAAAAACGTAAAGCTAGCCATCCAGATATAAAACAATACTTTTGTAGTAAGGCTAAAAAAGATGTAAGTGTTGTTAGCCAGCCAAAAAAAGCAAACATCTGTAGCAGTAGCTGTAAAAATAATTTTTCAGCAGTGCAGGAAGAACAGCATTCAACAGTTTCAGAAGTCAATGATTCAAAGAAAAGCATTCAGTTGTCTGTTTCAGCTAGCGGTCAGTCAAAAAAAGCATTTAGCAATGTTACTTTTCAATCATGGATTAAGCTAAAAAGGTTCGATGAATCACTAAACATGAACGTGTTTACTCTGCATGCTGATGGAGGCATAATATGTTTGTTATGCTCTAAACATCCAGTAGTTAACACAGGCCGAGGAAAGAATTGTAATGTTTTCACTACCGAGCCTGCAGGGCCTCAACGGCCAAGCAAGTTGGATAATCATATCAGCTCTGATCAACACCAAAATGCAATTAGCATGGAAAAAAATCAACGTGCCTCGCTGTTTCATTGTATGCATCAGGATCGCATTACAAATAAAGTTAGCACAGTTGCTGAGCGAATGCACTTAATTTATTGGGTTATGAAAGAAGAAATAGCAAATCGAAAAATAGCTTTTTCGCAAACATTGGTGGACCGCATTGGCCATAACGACCGACTTCGCGATTTACGCCATATCAGTTCAACTGCAGTAACTGAGTTTATTTTGCTTATCTCAGAGCATCTGAGTAATCACATTGTTTCTGGTGTCAAGGAGAGTCCATGCTGGGCTACTATGGTCGATGAAACCACCGATATTGCTACATTTCAGCAATACATAACTTTTGTTCAGTACATCAACACAAAGGGATGCCAGGCAACAGCATTTTTAGATATACGACACATTGATGCTTGTGGAGCAACTGCTGCTAACCTGTTTCAACTTTGGAATGAAGTTACTTGCGATTACGATCTTGATGTCAGTAAACACGTTGAATTTGCATGTGATGGAGCAGCTGCTATGATAGGCCGCTGCAATTCTCTCTCTCAGAAACTGACGGAACAATGCCCAGCTACTTACACAGTGCATTGCCATGCGCATCGTTTGGCCTTGGCCTGTACAGACACAATAAAAGAGCTACAGCACATCCAAGATTGTGAACGCGGTTTAGTCCAGACATGGAAGTACTTTTCCAGATCACCTCTGAAAACAGCTAAACTGCATGAAATACAACCCACTGATGTTGATTCTTCTAAGCGAAAATTAGTCAAAGCCTGCCGTGCCCGTTGGTTATCTCATGGTGAGGCTATAAAAGCAATGAAAGCAGAACTATCAGCTGTATATAGTACTCTTAATTATTTTGCTTCTACAAAAAAAGATTGCACAGCAGTGGGTATTCTTCACTTAATTTGTAGAAAGCACTTTTTGTTTTCCCTTTACTTGCTGCATACTGCTTTAGAGCATCTAAACAAATTATCATTACTTTTTCAAAAAGAAAGCTTCCATTTTTCTCACTTGCAGTCAGCTCTTGCATTTTGCAAAAAAGAAATTAGGAACATTGCCGATTCGGATCAGGTTAAAAATAGCCTGAAACTAGATTGGGAAAAGATTTCAAAAATTTTGCCTGCAACACAAAAGGACCTTTATGAAGATGATGTTAAGCAAATCCGATGCACTACCAAAACATACTGTGAATCCTTGCTGCGAAATCTTGAAGATCGCTTTCCGGAGCCTCAAATTCTGTTTGCTTTTCGCATTTTTGATGCGAAAGAAATTCCTCTTGATGCCAATCAGCGACAGCTTTATGGAAATCAGGATCTGAAACTGTTGATCAAAAGGTTCAAAGTCGCTTCAGATGAAAAAATCTTGAAAGTAATAAATGTTACCAAACGCTGAAGGATAGAATGATTATGCCAGAGTTTGAGTTTTGCCTGGATGCCATTGCTGTTTGCAGCAAAATTGTTCGAGATAAAATTTTTCAGGAAATATTTCCCGACTTGCACCTACTTTGTTGCATCGCCTTGTCCATTCCACTTGCAACAGCCTGGCCAGAGAGAGGATTTTCCACTATGTTCCGTGTTAAAACTAAACAGCGTAACAGGCTGCTTGATGTAACTCTAAACGCGCTGATAAATGTTTCGATGAATGGCCCAAACCATCTAGACGATGAAAGCGCTGTGGAGGTTGCTCAGAATTGGATAACAGCAAAGAATAGACGAAAAGTGACAAAGCGAGCGTTACAAACAATGATGTCTGCAGATGACATACAAGAAACTGATGCTTTTGCTGACGAGCAGGAGCTATGTGATGAAGTTGAAATTGACAAATTTGTGTTGTGATTTTGTAAATGCACTGTGTTTACAGCATAGCCTGCTTTGCCAGATAATACTTCAATAAGCAGTTGTTCATTTTAAATGTTTTGAAAAAAGCGTCCTCATAAACTTTCTTGGTGTTCCCTTAAATCAAACCTTAAAAAAAACACTGCTAGTGAGTTTCCTGTGATAACATTACAAGAGCATCAAGCAGTTGAGCAAGATGATGAAGAACGTTCATCTTGCTTGTAATGTAATGTTAGATGTTCAACTTGATCATGGTGCACCATTAAAACTTGTTGACAAACTTCACAGATAGTTTTCCTGTTTCCCAAAAGACGCTTTTTTATTAGAAAGCAGTGGCTAAAATAGCGGATGGGTAGATACTCGTCAGTTTTGGCAGAATCGGTTTCAGTTTTTGTTCAAAACAGCAAAAACTTTTCTTTACTCTTAGCTTGGGCTGCGAGATGGCTTATCGGCAAATTTGCTAAAAACTGAAAAAATCTGAGACAGTCATAAGCTTAAAACAAGAAGACCATTCACCAAAACAAAGAAACTTTTGGTAGAAAAACATTGGAAAAACGCTTTTTTTTCACAAATCTATAAGCTTGCTTAAATAAAAATTGGCATTTTTTTTAATGAAAAATGCCATGTCAATGTTGTATATGCATTTTTATTATCAACGCCTCTATTTCTCCTTCTACCTTGCAGGAAATGGTGGGGCGTCCTCTTTAGGCCAACTGTCAAGCGACTATCTCAACTTACTTTCAAAGATCTCAATACATGTATATTTCTGCCAGATGAAATTTTTTATTTAATTTTTTAGTTTTTATTTAGAGATATAGCTGAAATTTAAAGATATTTGAAAAAATTGTCTAGTCAAGAACAGAAAAATGCCATCAAAAGTTTTTATCAAGAACAAAACAAATTCAAGTAGGTTTCAAACTGTAACCAAGGCGATTATATCACTCTAAATACAGCACTAATATCCATCTACCCCATCCTGATGACTGAGCTGCTTTGAAGTCCTGGTTACGTGACTTCTTTTCTTCCTGTTTGCGCCGACTCAAAATTGTCAAGATCTGGAGAAGAGCGCTTGTGGTCACGATCCCAAAAGCAACAAAACCCGTGGGGAACCCAGAGAGTTATCGACCGATATCTCTGCTCTGTGTCCCCTACAAGATCCTTGAGAGGCTTATCTACACCCGCGTTGAGTCATTAATCGATCCACTGCTCCCTAAAAAGCAGGCTGGGTTCCGACATGGGAAGTCAACCGAAGATCAAATTGTTCTGCTAACCCAGAACATCGAGGATTCTTTTGAGGCTAAAAAGAAGGCAGGTGCCGTATTTATCAATCTGACAGTTGCTTATGACACTGTCTGGCACCGTGGCCTTACCTGCAAGCTGCTGAGACTACTTCCGGATAAGCACATGGTCAGAATGATTATGGAGCTTGTCCGAAATCAAGGTTCACTCTTACCACCGGTGACAGCAAGCAAAGCAGGCTACGCCGTCTTGAAAACGACGTTTCTCAGGAATCGTTCTTGGCTTTCCTCCTATTTAACATCTATACGTACGATCTTCCTTCCATGATTTCCAGAAAGTTTGCGTATGCTGATGATTTAGCATTGTTGCACTTTTTTGGAAACTGGAAGGATTTGGAGGACTCTTTAAGCCAAGGCATTGTCTATAAGTTTAAGCCAATACACTTTCAGCGTATCTCCAGACTTGGCGGTTGAAGCTCAGTCACACTAAGACGGTGACGGCAGCCTTTCACTTATAACCTAGAGGCCAAACGTGAGCTAAAAGCCTACAACAACGGTAGACTTTTACCGTTTTGTCCAACCCCTACTTATCTTGGGGTAGAACTGGACAGATCGCTCAAGTTTTGTCACCATTTAGTAGCATTAAGCAAAAAACTATCCTCGCTCATCACACTGCTGAGGCGACTCGTGGACTCGGGATGGAGTGCTGGTGCTAAAACACTACGCATAACCACCTTATCTCTAGTCTACTCAACAGGTGAGTACTGTGCGCAAGTTTGGTGTCGCAGTGCTCACACTCGCCTCATCGAGAGTGTCTTGAACAACACCTTGCACATAGTCACTGGATGCCTGCGTCTTACTCCAACGGACCACCTACCTGTACACTCAGGCATCCAGCCAGCTGAGCTTCGCCGACTGGGAGCGACACTATCCTTGGCTCACCGTGGATCTCTGGACCCCAATCATATCTTGTATGGTCTTGTAAGTGGGTCCTCAGATATTCACAAATGAGACTAAGATCTAGACGCCCGTTTGTGCCAGCTACGCGGAATCTTTTGGACAATCTTGCCAGACTTGGCATCCGCGCTTCTGAATGGACAAATCACATATGGAAAACGGAGTATTGTGAAAATGCTTCCAGGATCCGTGCTTTTTTTTCCCGGACCGGTGCCAGGCCTATTGGGATGGGCTTACCCCGAGCAGCTTGGGTTAGGCTCAACCGCCTGCGGACTGGTGTTGGGCGATTCCATTCGTCCATGCACAAATGGGGTCTCGCTTCTTCACCGAATTGCAAGTGTGGCGCTTCTGAGCAAACTCCAGACCGTGTTCTAACATCGTGCCCTATACATCGGGCACCACATGGAGCACGAGGTCTGACGGTTTTGGATGACGAAACCCGATGCTGGCTTAATAACATCACTGCCAGCATCTGATTCAGGCAGTACAGCAGCCTGGGGTAGTAAAAGGATAAACCCTCAGCCCCAATCCTATTTGTGTCTGACCTGGAGTGGATACCCTTTAAACGACGACGATCCTGATGACTGTTTTTATTCTAGTTTTACTTTTGGACACATTGTTTAAAAAATTGTATAAAAGTTTTCTTTAATAAACACTTAATTTTATTCTGAAATTTTTTTGCAAAATCTTTTCGAAGCACGTTTTGTATCATATATGATACAACTATAAAATTACCCCTTTTTTCATTTTTTTTCAATTGTTAATAAATTAACATTAATCTAGATGAATTTAATGGTTTTTAAGCTCAATTTAAATTTTTTTGTTTAAATTAAAAAATTTATGCAGTAAACGGATAAACTTATTATGAAGAATAAAAAAGACTTTGAAGCATTATTTTGCTGTTTTGTGCCCATTTCAAAAGCTTATGACAAGTCAGGAGGAAATAGAAAGTTCAATGTGAGTATTTCTTTTGACTACTTCGATTTCAGAAGACATATGATTTTGTATTACTGTCGCAACTTTATTTGGTATTCTAGATAAACTATATTAGTGTAAGTAACTCAAATATTTGCGCTGAATTAAAGCTGTACTTACAGAATTTTTATTTATGACACTTTAGAAATAATTTGCCGGAAGATTGAAGTTCTTTAAATAGTTTGGTCCAGCAAAGTACAAATGGGTTCACTAAAAACTTCTCTCTACAGATACAAAGAAACCATGGTGTTCAACTAAAACAAATAGGCCTACACAGTATTATCCACAAAATTTAAAAAAATTGATCAATTTTTGTTAAACTGGCTCCCAAGCTTTACTAAACTTCAAAACAATTTACAGCGCCACATCTGGGAATAATCACTCAACAATAAATTCGTAGCCTATGAAACTTATTAATCTGTGAAATGAATTGGCACCCTGATGGTTAATGTTATGCTTAAGAATTGTGAGCTATTCATACAATTCAGGCAACGTTGCTAGACAACAATCAAAGCCGCTAGATTGGGATAGATTTTTTAAATAAATTATTATATTTAGTTTAAAATTAGACAAAGCAATTTATGCTGTGGCAATTCAACCAATCAGAAGACACGTCAATAAACAAATAACGTAACTTGTAATGCTGAAGAAGACTCAATTCAGCATTCTTGAGCGTTTGAGATGAAAAAGGAGCAAATAAGAGAGAGAAAAAAAGAAAAAAATGCAAAAACTCTATCAAAAGTCACAATGCTATTAAACTATCAACTTGTAAAATGTAATATATTAATTTAATTTTATTAGCATTTAACCTTTATTAAGGATCTAAAAGCTCATTTTATTGGCATCTAAAATTATAAAACATTAAATTACAACACACAAAATTATACCACATCTTTGTAAGAACTGAAAACATCTTTCTGAAAACCAATTCTAATTACAATCACGACAAAATTAATGTGAATTAAAGTGCGTGCGAAAACAAATAACAGATTGAATTGACAAACGACTGCTAGAGTTTGAAACTCATAACATTCACCCCCAGGAAATTATTCAAAACACTACAAAAATAATCAACAAAATGCAGGATCGATGTAACGGTCAATAAGATGATAAATTCGCAAAAAATCAAAGCAACCGAACCATATTCTCAAAAACTCCGGGTTGGTTGTGATTCAATTTCAAGATTGCAGTCAGATTGATTTCAAAAAATATTGACTTCATTTTGCAAATCACTGTCAACAGTTTTGCTTTGTTCATGCAATAAAGGTTCTGTTGCCTCATCATATTTGCTAAGATGGTTTTTTTCCTAGATGAGTTTTCTTTTAAAGGCAAATCTCAAAGTGAAAACGGGATTTTTCTATCATCCTCTAACTTTAGGTCAGCATATAATGGATTAGCTTTAAATAGTTTGGCTTCTTCCACTAGTAAATCGGACTTATAGTTCCGATCATGATTTTTATGTAGATGGACCCTGGGTTTACACAAAATCGCAACGATAAAACAATAAATGATTTTTCTCATGGCAAAACATACGTTAATGAGGAATGCAATTTGTAGCAGTGCATAATAATGATTAAATAGAATGTAACACAATCGATAAAGCATACTCTCAGTGTGTAAACGAATGTAACACAATCGATAAAGCATACTCTCAGTGTGTAAACGATAGTTTTTTATACGTAAAACTAACTCCTCAATGTTTGCCACTCCTCAAGGCTCTAGTTCTCATCTTAGAGACGATCCTGAAAAATTTGTAAAAGCAAATTTAGTTACTACAACCTTCTTTAGATAATAAAAATAAAAATAATATGACACAAACATAAAAATAA
Source organism: Diplosoma virens (assembly GCA_963680785.1). NCBI lineage: Eukaryota > Metazoa > Chordata > Ascidiacea > Aplousobranchia > Didemnidae > Diplosoma > Diplosoma virens. The sequence continues at coordinate 42,053,286 of OY796886.1, read as the reverse complement.
GCGTTAAAAACATAAGGTAGTGGTAAACTATGTAAATTTATTTTGTAAAAGGAAAATACAAAAGTCAGTTCCTAAATTAAAGCCATATATATATACATATATATATAATTAACTTACAGACCACAAAATTTTTTAATTTAACATTAATTTTATTTGCCCCAACAGACTGTTTCGCCTGCCTGGGCTCGTCAGGGGGCGGTTAAAAATCTGTAGATGATCTCATCACGCTTATCTAGAAATTCATACAGCTCACAAGAATTTGATATAACAATCCCAGAATATCAACTAGCCCTTGAAAAAAGCGGATACAGAGAAACAGATTTTTAATATATATATCTGCAGACAGTACTGTTTCGACCTTTCGGGTCTCGTCAGTGCAGTGAAGTTATGCTGGGAAAGAACAAGGCCCACCAATTTGAACCTTGTGGCTAATCTTCTACTTGTGGTTTTTTACACCACAATAGAGTCAAAGCCCAGTGATGCCAAAGAGCTCAAATCCAAAGTTATTTAATCACTGTTTAAAAACCACAACAGTCTGTTTCATCCTTAGAATTGCAGGTGGTTACTAGAAAATTAAAAATATAGTTATTAGTGGTAAAAAAATGCGTATGGAATAAATGATACGTAGTTAAATTAAACAAACAATACGAATCGTATGACGTCATACAAGAAAAACAACTCAAAATATAGTAAATGCAAGTATAGAGGTTTGCATTCACTTGAAGGTGAGGGAAGGTGAGTTGGGTATGCGGTGAAAGATATAAAGGGAAAGAAAATAATCTACAAAGCAATAAAAGAAGTAACGAGAAAAATCGCATAAGATGAAAAAGTATAGAAGGTAAAAAATAGTGTGAACGATAATGGAAAATATAAGCGGATTTAATGACGGACAAGAAAGCACACTTGCACAAAAATAATGACAATTTAAGCATACAAAATCAAGTGGGTAATTTACTTAGTTTAAATTTGTTTTTGTGGCGACATTTTCCTGTAAGTTCCGATCGTTTGTTGAGGATTGTTGGTTGGTTTGCTTGTAGTATTTCTAACTTTTCGGTTAAGCACAGGTTGCAGCATTTTTATCCTGGTTTATAGGGGGTAACTTGATTGATTATTTTCCAGTTAATTGTGGGTTTAAGACCTGATTCTTTGGAATTCCAGAATGTTTTGGAAAACTTTTTGGCGTTTCTTTTCTTTATGTTTTTAAATGATTGTATATGATTATAATATCGTGATTAGAATTTTAAATGATTGTATATGATTATGATATCGTGATTAGAATCGCTGCAACCTATGCAGCTTTCTGTTGTATTTCCAAAAGATATGTCTGCTTGATAAATGACAGATTGTTGTCGGCAAGATCCTTTTAGTGGATAGATATCTTTATTTTTACAGTTGCATGGTTTTGATTGTTGAGAGCTTTCTTTTTCCAGTAACTTTTTGTTGTAACCGGTTATAATTGCTTTCATGTTAGGCATGCAGCTATAGCTAATTTTTATGCTATTTCTGTTTAGAATTTTATGAAGCTTGTGTTTTGCTGGGAAGTGTTTGCTTATTAATTTTAAAAACTCTTTTCCGATATTGTTGGCAACATAGTTGTTAAAAGGCGGGTTAAACCATATGATTTTACGTTTTTTTTTTTTTTTAATCTCTATTTTTATCCTCCTGACTCGCAGGAAAGCGACAATTACCCCGACCTGCTTCCGGAGATACCAAGATATTGCTGTCCGCTTGTAGTTTAAAGAGATATGACTGTAATTTAGAACTGCTTGCCAGAACCACCAAGCAGGGGAATGTGCCGTAAAGTATCTTTCCCAAGGACACAACAGAATGGCGCGAGTGGGTTTTGAACGAGATCGTGTTGGTCACGAGCCCGGCGCTTTAACCACTCGACCACGTTGCCGACAATTTTCTTGCTTTCTTTTTCTGTTGATTTTCACTAAATATTAAATTGTCTTTGTAGCCACTTTATTTAATTGCGTTTTTATATGGTTGAATAGTTTTTTTGAATTATCCAAATCACAAGAAACTTCCGATAGTCTGTTGGATATCATGCCTGGTAGTGCTTTTTTTATGGAAGGTGGGTGGTTTGAATTAATATTTATGTATAATTGTTGATATATATGTATATATAAGTGTTATCAATTTAGCTGTAACAGTGCTCAATATGAGGATCAGAGCAAAATTTACTAACTAAAGTAAAACATCACCCAGGAACATTTTTATTTAAAAAAAAGCAACATACTGTTTTGCCAAAAAACACAACAGTAGTATACAATGCGTCATTTGGAGGGTGTCGGGAGGAGGTGTGGAGAGTGGAGGGTGGAGGTGTGGAGGGTGAATTTTATTCCTAATCCTATTTCTAATCCTATTCCTAATCCTATTCCTAATCCTACTCCTAATCCTATTCCTAATCCTATTCCTAATCCTATTCCTAATCCTATTCCTAATTCTAACTGTAATTCTAATCCTAACTTTAATCCTAATCTTAATTCTAATTCTAATTCTAAAATAGCCTGAAATGTCGCTATAGACGTGGCCATCTATATAGACAAAACTCTTTTATAAAGAGAGGGGTAGCCTTGAAAAAGGCTGTTTAAGAAAACTCGAACGTTTTCGTGTAGCTCTCATCAGGAGAAATTGCTACAATGAGTAAAGAACTGAAATGTCGAAATTATATTGAATAAGATTTCGACATTTCAGTTCTTTACTCATTGTAGCGATTTCTCCTGATGAGAGCTACACGAAAACGTTCGAGTTTTCTTAAACAGCCTTTTTCAAGGCTACTCCTCTCTTTATAAAAGAGTTTTGTCTATATAGATGGCCACGTCTATAGCGACATTTCAGGCTATTTTAAAATTTTGTGCCACAAAAAATCTTTTTAAATTCTAATTCTAATCCTAATCCTAACTTTAATCCTAAAAATAATCCTAAACCAAACCCTAAGAAAGTCAGTGGTCCTGAGTTTGATTCCCACCCAAGACAGAAGCAAAAGTTCAATTCTAACCCTAAGAAAGACAGTGGTCTTGAGTTTGATCTCACCCGAGTCATTGGACAACATGGCTGTAAATCCTAACTTTGCTTTAACCCTAAGAAAAACAGTGTTCCTGAGTTTGACTCCAAACCAAGTTAGAAGCAAGAGTTAAATCCTAACTCTAAAAAAGTCAGTGGTCCTGAGTTTGAATCCCACTTAACACAGCGAAGCTGTAAATCCTTACCCTAAGAAAGACAATGGTCCTAAGTTTGATTCCTGCCCAAGGCAGAAGCAAGAGTTCAATCCTAACCATAACCCTAAGAAGAATAGTTGTCCTAAGTTTGATTTTCACTCAAGACAGAAACAAGATTTCAATCCTAACCTTAAGAAAAATAGTGGTCCTAAGTTTGATTCCCACCCAAGCCAGAATATGTTTTCAACTAGTCTATTACATTTTTGTTTAAAAAAATTATCTGGACTTTACGTATTGTTGTCTTTAGTTATAAAAAATTATCACACTTTGTTAAAAATTTTCTTTTGTCATGATTTATAAGTTCGTTTAATGGTAAGATATTAGATAAAAGTTACAATTTGAAAAATCTTTTATAAAAAAATAATGTTTTTATTGCTTTTTAAAAAAAAGTTCATGACAAACCTTGAAAAATACACAGATCATAATGAAAAGTTTTATTTAAAACAACCACAGTGTTGTCTATTTTACCAAGTTTTTTGTATCATAACAGCAATAAACCTATTTCTCAAGTCCACTGTTGAACTTTGACTTTTCTTTTTTGCGTCATAATCACAGTTCTTCTTTTTTCTGTTATTTTCGTTTTCAACACTATCTTTGTCATTTTTAAGGTGATAACGATTTATTTTCTTGTGTTTTTCTGCTTCAGGTCATCATCACCAACCCATACAGTCTAGTTAATTTTACACTTTACTTATTTTTGTTGACATTCACGTGTCTGTTTTTTAGCTTTTGCTTAATTTTTTTAATTTTTTTGCAATTTTAAAAGGATTCTCGTCAAAATTCGTATTTTTTTTCCAAATTGTGATTATTTTTAACAGTGAAACATGTAGTATTGTGGCCTTACCTTCAAGCTGCTGAGAGTTCTTCCGGATAAGCACATAATCAGAATGATTATGGAGCTTGTCGGAAATTTAAGTTTCACCCTTACCACCAGTGACAGCAAGCAAAGCAGGCTACGCCGTCTTAAAAACGGCGTTCCTTAGGGATCGGTCTTGGCTCCCCTCCTATTTAACATCTATACGTACGATCTTCCTTCCATGATTTCTAGACAGTTTGCGTATGCTGATGATTTAGCATTGTTGCACTCTTCTGGAAACTGGAAGGATTTGGAGGGGACTTTAAGCCAAGACATGTCTACACTTTCAGCGTATCTCCAGACTTGGCGGTTGAAGCTCAGTCACACTAAGACGGTGACGGCAGCCTTTCACTTAAATAACCTAGAGGCCAAACGTGAGCTAAAAGCCTACAACAACGGTAGACTTTTACCGTTTTGTCCAACCCCTATTTATTTTGGGGTAGAACTGGACAGATTGCTCAAGTTTTGTCACCATCTAGTGGCATTGAGCAAAAAACTATCCTCGCTTATCACACTGCTGAGGCGACTCGTGGACTCGGGATGGAGTGCTGGTGCTAAAACACTACGCATAACCACCTTATCTCTAGTATACTCAACAGGTGAGTACTGTGCGCCAGTCTGGTGTCGCAGTGCTCACATTCGCCTCATCGAGAGTGTCTTGAACAACACCTTGCACATAGTTACTGGATGCCTGCGTCTTACTCCAACGGACCACCTACCTGTACTCTCAGGCATCCAGCCAGCTGATCTTTGCCAACTGGGAGCGACACTATCCTTGGCTCACCGTGAATCTCTGAATCCTGATCATATCTTGTATGGTCTTGTAAGTGGGTCCTCAGATACTCGTCAAATGAGACTAAGATCTAGACGCCCGTTTGTGCCAGCTACTCGGAATCTTTGGACAATCTTGCCAGACTTGTCATCCGCGCTTCTGAATGGACAAATCACATATGGAAAACGGAGTATTGTGAAAATGCTTCCAGGATCCGTGCTTTTTTTTCCCGGACCGGTGCCAGGCCTATTGGGATGGGCTTACCCCGAGCAGCTTAGGTTAAGCTCAACCGCCTGCGGACTGGTGTTGGGCGATTCTGTTTGTCCATGCACAAATGGGGTCTCGCTTCTTCACCGAATTGCGAGTGTGGCGCTTCTGAGCAAACCGCAGACTATGTTCTAACATCGTGCCCTATACATCGGGCACTACATGGAGCACGAGGTCTGACGGTTTTGGATGACGAAACCCGATGCTGGCTTAATAACATCACTGCCAGCATCTGATTCAGGCAGTACAACAGCCTGGAGTATAAAAGGATAAACCCTCCTCTCCAGTCGTGTTTGTGTCTGATACCCTTCAAACAACTTCAACAACGACGACGACGATGATGATGGATCCACCAGGAGAATGGCTAGCTTTTCATCAAAACGGAGATTAGACCTCGCGGCACTGGATTGGTAGGTGTTGGAGTTGTCCAAAATGCTTCAGTCGATGCAAGGATTCTTCCCATTATCTATGAATTTCCAGAAGGCTTTCGATAGCTTGATGATATTGTTTTTGCTTGTCCTTGAAATTCTGGTAATGGTTGTAAAAATGGGATTTAAATTCCGTTTCGCAACAATCATAGTAGCATTCAGAAGGGTCATTGCTATCTGTTGAAATGTTGGCTTCACAAATAATAGCTTTTTGCAACAATGGCCGTTTAGGAGGCATTCAGCTTTGCGTCGAAAGTCGCAAGGAGGATGAACAGTGATGTTTTTTGATGTTAAGATACTTCTGTTGTGTCTAGATAAGATCACTGCCATGTTCGGCATACAGCTGTAGCTGATCTTCACAGTATTCCTGTTACAAATTTTATGGAGACGATGGGAAAGGAAAATGTTTTTGAAGTAAATTAACCTCTTAACGCCGCAAGTGACAAATTTGTCACATTTGATTAGCATTAAGTTTTAGCTGACTTCTCGCATTAGTTTCGCTGAACGACGACTGTGCCAAATTCGTTCATTTTTTTTCTATCATTGTAACCTCAAACTTTCCACCTACTGGTAAACAAGTGTTTGTCAGCCATTTTGAAAATTCTGCTTCTTACTGATTGCATGTGTTAGACAACAGGTACATGTTGGAAGGTAGTTTTGTTTAAAGCAACACTAGACAACAAAATTTTTGCTAAAAAGTAGTGGAATGGTGATCTAGGGTAAATTTTGGGCATTGATTTCAAATCTGTTGCTATTTTTGCTCTAACAGGTCACGCTTTTAAGTTAATGTATTATAAATTATAAATGTTTCCAAACAAGTTAAAAATTTAAAAGCTTCGGACGGATAAACTACTATAAAGTTCTTTCAATTAAAACGTAATATTTTAGTAAACTAATTTAAAGTAAATAAGTATTTCAGTAAAGCTTCATTTATGTAAATATACTCACTTCCCAGCCAACAGTGCTATGCAGGGCCCATGCGGGCCCTACGAGGGGTGCCCATACGGAACCCGTACCGATTTGGCTGCGGACGCTGCAGTGGCTCCGCATGGGCTTACCGCATGAGTTTCATACGGTTCAGAGTATTTATGCCAATTGTTTCTTTTTTAAAATAATTGAAAAGGTTAGCTTATTAGAATGTTGGGGTAGCTTTCTTTTTTTTTTTGCTTTGGGGTAACCAAGCAGTTGTTGAGGATAAAGGAAGCTATCTTTATTTTGCTATTTATGTTCTTGTTGTACAGAATAGTTGCACTTTCTTGTTCTATTTTATTTTCATCATTTGCAACTTTACATTCATCTTTCAAAGAGCGGTTAATGACTAAACTTGGTGCAAAATCAGATTTTTGAAATACATGCTCATCAAGAGGAAATATTACGTTTTTTTTTGAAGCCTGCAATAATATTGGTCAAGGTCATGGCTTGTTCGTGGGCTACTTTAACCACAGCAGTAATATCTTATATTGTAAGGGGCCCTCCTGTTTTTTGTTGAAGTCGAGAACTTAAAGTTGCATGATAGTATGATTTAAAAGATCCATAAATAGAAACATCAAGAGGCTGTAGCTTATGGCTACAGTGAGAATGAATGGTCAACAACGTAATTTGATGTTTTTTTGCATAATTTTTGACAATGATAAGTAAGACTCATGGTTATTATGCATCAACAAGGCAGGGTTATCGTTTGAAGCATTTGTTAAATCCAAAAAAGTTTTTTATTACATCAGAAAATAGCACACTGGTCATCCAACCTGTTGGTTGTGCTAATCCTAAAGTGCCAGGAGGAGCTTCATTTATCAAGTGTTGTTTAAAATGTGTTATGGGAAAGACCGTTACTGAAAGGAGAGCTTGACCTAAAGCATTTATTATACAACACGTAATTATCAATATTCCTTTTTCTGCACTACTAACTTAATTCACTTGTTTTACTCCTTTCAAAGAGATAATATTGTTTGGATTTTGAACTGTTGAAGTTGCAGTTTTATCAAAGTTGTAAAGCCTAGATCCATCAGCAAATGAGAAGTTTCTACTATAAATTTCTTTCAGCTTTAAAAAAATTCTTAAACTGTATGTTTACTAAATGATGTAACCCTGGAAAGGCTGCAGGCTTCAGGCTTACTTAAACTAAGATTAGTGTGCTTTTTCATGAAGCCGTAAAACCAATCTCTTAAAGCCGATTTGTTTTTATTTCAACTTTATAAAATATTTCTATTGTTTTTGGTGGCAAGTTTATAGATTATTATTTGAACATTAACTTTGGTTAATTCATAATTTATTTGCGAACATTTAACCAAATAATCCTCTATAGATTTTTCTTTTTCTTGGTTAAAATTTTTTCTACAACTGTAATTAAGACTTCTTTTTAAGTCAAGATTTTCCAGGTTATTTTTTGTTGGTTTTACGTAAGTATCGAGAGCCTTTCTTTCAAGTGCTTTCCTTTCTGCAACATTTTGAATCGAGAAACCATCTATAATCACAAGATCAACAGCGTCTTTTATAGTCTGCTCTGTGAATGAGCCTTTATTACTTTTTCTTATTCGGTTTCTTACCATGATAATTTCTTTCGTGCAATAAAAATTTTTAAGAAATAGGTTAAGCCAGGTACTTGTCTCAATTTTAAACGTATCTAAAGCATAAAATAATTAAAACAACTACAAGATATTAAAATACAGAAAAGGAGGGTTATAACTAAATTATCAAACCACAAAATTTTTTTAGCATTTATTTTATTTTCCCCAACACACTGTTTCTCATCAGGGCTCAGTTAAAATCTTACTCTAATAAAAAAGACAGTTTATATATACAGATATTGAAAGAAAAACTTAATTATGAATAAAATTATTCAGAGTTTTATCAACTTATCTATAATTAATAAATTACAGTCATATCTCTATTAAGTTACAAGCGGACAGCAATATCTTGGCATCTCCGGAAGCAGGTCGGGGTAATTGCTTACCCTATATATTAGCGCCTCTGTCGCTTTCCTGCGAGTCAGGAGGATAAATATGGAGATAAAATAAAAAATAAAAAAATGAATTAACTGTATAATAAAAGTTAATGGGTGGATATTTCTGCTTTTAATAAAGTGCTTCTGATTATTAAGCTTGGTTTGCTTCAGTTTGCAAACTTACGATCTTTAATATAGCTAAATACAATTTGTTTTAATTTTTAGTGAAAAATAAGTTTTTTTTATGACTTGATACAAGTTAATATAATTATCATTATTGTTTACCTCTATGACTAGTTTATACAACACTGCACTCCAACAGAATAATACTTGTGTTTAGGGGTTACATTAGGACACTGTTCCATTGTGCTCTACAATATATGTCCCATTGCGCCTCAACCAACCATTACATAAAAATTGAGTGTTTTTTTAACCTTCATGCATATTATAAATCAAGCAGTTTTTAAATGAAGTATATTAACAATAGTATATTACACAGCAAAACTTGACTCATTTAAACTACCCAGATAAATACTCGTACAATACAGGGTGTTTCAAAAATTTGACATCATTTGACATGTAAATATTATAAAAACTACATAGTCAAATCAAATGAAATTCAACAGGTTTAAAGTTTACCAAAACAAGATTTAATCCTGTAAATTTGAATAAGAAATTCAAAGGCACATGAATACCGCGAACGGTTTTACAAATGTTCAATATGCCCAGCCTGTAACGCGCACACGTGCAGTCGGTACTCTGGCTCCACCTAAACACGCTGCAGCATGTCTTGGGTAACAGTCTCCAGTTAAACTTTAATGCGAAACAGGTAGTTAACAAAGAAACACCACTGCACTGGAGACTGTTACCCAAGACATGCTGCAGCATGTTTAGGAGGAGCCGGAGTACCGACTTCACGTGTGCCGTGTCACAGGTGGTGCTCATATTGAATATCTATAAAACCTTTTATGAAATTCAGATGCCTTTGAATTTCTTATTCAAATTTACAGGAATAAATTTTGTTCAGCTCAACATTAACCCTGTTAAATTTCATTTGATTTGACTATGTAGTTTCTGTAATATTTGCATGTCAAATAATGTCAAATTTTTTGAAACACCCTGTATAATTTGCTAAAACTGCCTGTAAAAATACTGACTAGTCCTAAAAAATAAAATTTCGAATTTATTATTTTCTATATAGTAAATGATATTAAAGTAAAATTTATGTTAGCAGAAAGGCTGCTTGGTGACTAATTATAACACAAAGAATTTTGATTCTATGTTTTGTAGAATTTTTTAAAAACGCTTTGTTCTATCGTGCCTCTACGTATTATTCGGTTTTGTGATAACGATGGTAAAGTGCATTTAATTCCTGAATGATATGGTTCAAAGAAAAATATCTTGTTTAAATTTTAGCATGAATTAAGAAGTACCAGTAGTCTTGTAAAAGCTCTTAGAATTGCAAATGAATTTTTTTCAGCAACAGTGCAAACAATCTATGCCAGGGGTCTCCAAAGTCCGGCCCGCGGGCCAATTGCGGCCCGCGATGAGTTTTCATACGGCCCACGCCAGTGGTCGCCCAATGTGTTATTTTTGGGCTGCAGACATACATATACCAATCCAACTTTCAAGTTTCTTTTTTACACTAATAATAATGGCAGCGCTTTCTGACAAGTTAACACACGAGAAAAAACTGGCGAGATAAAGTCGGAACCACTATAGTACTTGTAAACTAGATGGACACGCGGACAATCTTTTTTATTTTTCCAATTTCAGGTGATTTTTGTGCCAAACTTGCGTTTTTTTGCTTGTTTTTATTTGTCGCAAACGCACAAACTAGGCAGAAAACTAAGCAACAAAAGAGAAAAATAGAATATATGACATCAATACGTCCCCACCTCGCCCATCCTTAACTTTTAGAAGACCGGAATTAACGATAGTTGATTAGCGACGAGAAACAGGTATCATTCCAGAAATATACCTGTTTCTCGTGACGCATGAATGTTACGATAGCGAGAATGTAGGGAGGGCGTGAATGTCACTTAAGCGACAGCTGATCCGTCATGTGCAGTGTGGGCTTTTAAAGCACATTTATTCGTTAATTTTTTTTTTATCGTATTTACTTTATTCTGCTTATAAAACAGTATATAAGGTAAAACTAAAAAAGTGATGGAGCCCTTCAACTTCAAGAGGTATTAAACGTAAATGGACAACCATAGAAGTTCACCAAATTTTAGAAATTGAGGACGATTTAGATTTAGACTAAGTGAAATTTTTTCAAGTTCAAGCGAAGAAAAGATTGATAAAGAAATTGAAATAGAAGAGCCAAACGAAAATTTTGTTTGTCAAAACTATATTTTTCACCCAAACATTGTAGATACAAAAGATTAAAAGACAAATAAATAACAGAGAAAAGAACTATTTGCTTTCACGCACCTTGTGAAAACAATCGACGTCACAGTGAGAGCGAGAGCAAGCGAGTGACTCCATTTGTCTTACGTCACGGAGCGAGCACGCACATACAATTTTGGCTGCGCACATACGGTGCGATGTTAATAATTATAATAAATTTTTAAATAAGATAATTTTGAAAAAGTTTTTTTCAAGGGATTTAGATTAGGTTTATATTAATAGATTAAGTGTTTTATTACAAATAGCGACTGAAAAGTTTAAACTTTACAACCGCACTATGGTTGTCACACTTCATTCATAATTTTAATCATAACGATGTAGTTTATTCCCGTTAAAAGTGATTCGTAGTGTTATTACAAGAGAATAATCATGTCTCTTTGAGCGCTGCTTTCTTATTATGTCCGATGCGCTTTCTATTGTACGAGGCATATATCCTTTTTCTCTTTTCGATAGATTGACATAGTATATTTTTGCCCAAGCGCCACTATAACTCGACCCTTGTAGAATCTTCGCGTATGTGCTACTTGGCTCGAGAAAAAGCGTACTCTCTGGGGAGTTGTAGAACTGTCTAGCGTTTACAAGCAAATTTGCGTCACGTAATCTTTTTCTATATAAAGCCACTGCGTAGCGAGAGATTATTATTATTGTGGTGAGGTAATTTGAAGCGACTCGAGGGGCGGCTCGAGTGAAAGCGATTTTGTTTGGCCACAGGAGGTGGACCGTTAGATTTTGTGTCGGTTGACGATTGTTGAATTTATTTTGCGCCAGCGGTTGGAGTTGTGTTCTACAGAGGTAGAATTATTTTTGTTGATTGAATCAAGTTATAGTGTTGATTTGGCTTTGCAGTGGCAAAGCGTGGAATAGAAGTTTCATCGGTCGCGATTTTTGTAATACATTCGTTCTTGTTAGAGAGAGTGGTCTCTGTTTGTTGTGAAAAAGAGTCTTCAACGAAACCAATCCGAGCTTTTGTTAAACCAACTGTACAAAGGCTTCAGGCTCATAATAAGACTACTTCTTGAGCCGGAATAAAATATAATTTAGACACAGCTTTGTTTCAGCACAGGTATTCGGGTTACCTAGCTCAACTGGTCCTTAAGGATTCCCGAACAAAGTCTGTGACAATGGCACTAAATCAAAAATAAGCGTTTTTTTCTGAAAAACTATGGTTAATATTTTTATTGATTACTCACTCATTTTTTATCATATTTAAACAAATTTTATATAATTTTAATCAAGAAAAAATTATCTTTTTAATAATACACAAATCAATTAGCTTCTCTAAACAAGAAAAGCAAAATTATTTATTGAAAAACTTAATTTGTAAAAAAAAAGCAAATTTCGCTCTGTTTGCGGTTTTGCTGCATCGTCGCAAAACGAGTTAGCGGTGCTTTACGGGCTAACCACTCGTTCTCATTCCGTCCAAAGCCTGAGTCTTTTTAAATTGATATAAGACGGCCTTCGCAAATGTCAAATCCAGGCAAGAGAATTTAAGATTTGTGTTGCCAGATGTATTAATTTAAATCTGTAATAATATAGCAGTATAAAATAATAATGTAGTCATTGTTAATATATGTTCAATATGAATTACTTATCATTAATTTATTGCATGTCACTACCAAGAAAACGCATTTTTACCAGACAAGTTGTTCACTGAAATTCAATTGATCCGGTGCGCCCATCTAGTTTACAAGAAGCACCGTTATTACGTAATAACCGCGAAAACAACTAATTTTTTTTTTGAACAGTAGGACCAGTAGGTTATAGTGATTCACAGCGACAATCAAACAGAAGAAAAAGAAAGCTGATTTTGTAAGTGAAATTGTCATGTCTACAGCAAGTAAGAAAAGGAAAGTGGATAAAGAGGGACGTTGTTTCCAAAAAAGGTGGAAATTACACAATTGTGTTTGCCTAGTTTGCCACGAGACTGTTTCAGTGTATAAGGAGTATAATGTAAAGAGGCACTATGAGACAAAACATGCTAACACATTCAACAAGCTATCAGAGGATGATTGTGCAGAAAAAGCGAAGCAACTGGAGGACAGCTTAGCCACCCAACAGTTGTACTTTAAACCAGCTCATGAGTCAAATAAAAGCTGCTTTAAAGCAAGTCTTTAAGTGGCAGTGTTAGTTGCAAAACACAGCAAACCATTTGCAAAAGGTGAGTTTGCTAAACCTGTGTTATGAAAATGGCAGAACAGATTTGCCTTCTAAAGAAGAAGGACTTGGCGAACGTTTGCCTCGCTCCGAATACTGTGGCATGGAGAATCGAAGAGCTGTTTAAAGTTGTTTGAAGACAACTGGGAGAGAAGTCATTAAACTTTTGATTTTTTTCTCTGACCTGCGATGAAAGTACGGACCACACTGCTCAATTAATGATTTTTTGAGCGGTATTAATAGTGACATGAATATAAAAGAAGAGCTACTAGCCCTCAAAAGTCTCAAAGACCAAACAAGAGGAGTTGATCTATTTCATAATGCTTGTTCAGCTGTTGATGACATGAAACTACCATGGAGTAAGGTCTGTGGGATCATAACAAGTGGTGTGCCTGCTATGGCTGGTGAACAAAGTGGACTGTCCACGCGTATCTGTAAAAAAAGTCAGTGATGAAGGAGGCGACGCTGTTAAGCTTCATTGGATCATTCATCAGCCAGTCCTATGCGCCAAGCATCTACCATTTGCTCATGTCATGAAGCCAGTGACAAAAGCAGTTAGTTTCATCCGATCTAAAGCTTTATACCATCGCCAGTTTCAGCAGTTCCTGCATGACATTAAGGATGAATATGGAGATGTATTATATCACAACGATGTAAGGTGGCTCAGCATGGGATGAGCTCTGCAGCAATTTTTCTCACTTAGAGGGGAAAAATTAGACAATTTTTAGTTGAAAAGGGACGGTCAATGCAAGAGCTGTCAGATACTGTGTGGATAGTAGACTTGGCTTTTTTGGTTAATATAACAAAGCACCGAAATGCGCTGAACATTAGCTATCAAGGGCAGAACGCAGTAGTCAGCGAGCTATACTCGCACATAAAAGCTTTTAAAACAAAACCACAACTTTTTCAAAGACATTTGTCCCAAAAGGAGCCCTGCACCACTCATTTTCCAGCTTTGCGGGATGTCACTATTGGTTAATACGAAGTTGGAGACGAAAAAATATGCAGAAGTCCTGATAAGCTTTGAATTTTAACAACTGCTTTCGGGATTTTGCCACAATTAAAAAAGAAAATAGTTATTCACTTCTCCTTTGATGAAGCTCCAAAGAATCTCCAGCTAGAGCTAATTGAGCTTCAGTGCGACAACGAGTGCCGCAGCCGACTGCAACATCTTTCTCTCGTGCCTTTTTATCAGCAGCTGGATAAAAGCAAGTTTTCAGAAATACGAACGTTTGCAAAGAAAATATTGAGCTTGTTCGGCTCAACATATTTATGTGAACAGATATATATATATATATATTTTTAATTTAATTCAATTTTATTTGCAATCAAGGTATTACGTTTTAAAGTTTTTATTGAAAAAGTGATTGCGAAATAGGAAACAGAGGCTAAACGATATACGTTATTACACGCACAACGTCAATTGTGCGTGGTCGCCGTACCTTTAAAACAAAGCAGCTATTGTACGTTAATTATTTTTTTAAAAAAGAAAAAGAGAGAAAAAAGAAAACAATTAACTTAAATTTGTTTTTTAAAAAAATAATAAAAAATAAAAGTGTATAACAAAACGCAGAAGGTAGTAGAGATACTTTATCACAATAAAATATACACATCTGAGCCATATAAAGAGAATGTTGTATAATCATGGGTGGGAGAAACAACAAACTCTGTGACCAAAAGGGTCAGGACCCAAAAGGGGTCAGACAGGCAAAGAAAACCATCAAAAAAAATCCTGCCGTGGGTCAAAAGGACCATTTCAAATGTACATGGCCGGCAAAAAAACAATTACCAAAATTAAGCTACAAAAACATTGAAAGAATGGTGTGCATCATATAAAAAATATTATCGGTTATGAACTTAAACAAAAATCGCTTGAGATCAAAATTGAGTGACTCACATTACATGATACTTTACGCTTAAATACCATTACTCTCAAACCAGACTTGACCCGTATATTGAAATCAAGATCTCAGCTTCATCCTTCCAATTAACACAGCTGTGTTTTACTTTCTAGATGTTTCAATTTTTGGTAGAAGTGCAGATAATGTGTTGTAGAACAAAGTACTTTAACTTGTACGTTGCTTAGTTGTACAAAAATGACCACATTAAATTACTCCATACTAATATACTTTTATTGTGCAAAATAGTATCATCAAAGGTTGTTGGCCCTTGGTCACTTTTACATTATCAAATCTGGCTCTCCTGGAAAAAAGTTCGGACACCCCTGATCTAAGCAAATCGAAATTCATGTTGTATAACTTTTAAAATGCAAAATTTTGTCTTGATTATCGAATGCTTGATTTCATCAGGATGCTTAATTCAAATTTCCGCGGACAATTTCACTATTAACCTGGCTGGTGGAGTTGATGCCTGAAGCAAACTAGGTTTTATACATAAAAATACAAACAAAGAATGTTTTAGTTTTAGTTTGCCGTAGCACAGCATAGTTTTATACATTTTTGGCCAATGTTTTTTGCAAAAAACGGTATTTTTCGAATTTAGCGTATTGTCTCGTAATATTAATTTCAACCACTTTTCTCTTTTTTTCTTCGTTTTGAGGAAGCATAAATCCTTTTTTTTTCAAATCATTTTCATAATTACCATTGCAATTTGTAACACAGGCCTTTCTACCCATTCTAAGTTAACGTATACGGTCTCTATATTTAATCACAACATACACATACAAATTTAAATGGTTAACTAACTCCAAATAAGCTTAGTTAAAACAGCAAAAATTGTGCTTTCTGGTTATAAACAATTAAGAAAACCTAACGTTTGTTAAATCTCTTTCAAATTTGAAAAGTAATTGTTTCAAAACCAGTGAACTAACCTGTCAAACAGAAGCCTAAATCCTATTTCTCCACCAATAACAGCTTGATAAGTTTGCGTAAGCTTTGGTTAAATCATGGATATTTAAAACTACTTATTTTTTAAAATACCTTAAATTAAACTTGACTTAAATCTGTCATACTAAATTCATTATACCAGCGTCACAATTCATTCACAACTTAATCTAACTTCATAAACCTATAATTATTTTTTTATTTTTTCAGTAGTTTTTATTTTTGTTATGATGAAATTTTTTCATATCAAGTAATGATTGCATAGTCGGTAAACCCCCAATTAATTTAATTACTTTGTCCTTCACAAGGTTCTTTACACGGTTCTATTTCCGTGCTACTACCAAGACAAGCGGTTCCAACGCTGCACACTCGGGTTCTTCTTTGTATTCCTCCGCAGATAGGTCGGCAAATGCTCCATGAGGATCACTCTCTCCAAAATGCTGCAAAGTCATCAGCTGGTTATTTAAAGCTTAACCTTTTCACTACCAAAAGCTTTTTTTCGATAATTAACTTTATTTCCTTTTAGTTTCTTGCAGAATAGACAAATAAGCATTAAAAACGTAATTTTTATTTTTCACAACGATCGGAAGAAGAAATGGGGGACAAAATATTTTGGGACATCTAATCCCAATGGTATTTTATGTTGGGATTATATGTCCTAATAGCATTCAACGTACAAATATTAATGCAACAATAAGCAAACGAAAAAAGTAAAACAACTCTAAAACTCAAAAAGAGACATCCAAAAAAACTTCGTAAAGAAGTTCAGTTATGGTAAGGCATAAAACATACTTGGCACAGCATTTCACTATAATCTTCACTATCAGATAAATATGGTGAGCCTGAGGACGCATCCTCAGCCTGAGCCTGAGGACGCAATCACTGCTACTCTCAAACACAAATTTACTAGCTTCAGTTAGCTTCATTCTTTTAGCCATTTAAAAGAAGCAAAAAATGCTTATTCATTTGTTACTATAAAAAAACCAATCGGAAAATTATTTACTATAAAATACCATTGGGACAATATGTATCAATTACATAAAATGCTACAAATAAGTAAAAAACATCGAGCTTAGTGCCAAAAATAAATTATAATTGAGATACATTTACCTTGACTAGTTTATCAATAAAATATCGAATTACATTTCCTCAACTACATCTCACTAAATCCAATAACTGAAAAATAATTTTTTAGTTGGTCTGACTAAACGACAATAATTCAAAGAATAATGCAATTGCGTGAAATTTTATCACGTGGTAAGAAGCATTGTACGTGATTATACCAGTGGGATACAGAGCCGTTAATTTCTAATGCTGTTTATCCCAATGGTAGTTTCAAAAATATCTCTGGGACGTATTGTCTCGTTGGTAGTGAAAGGGTTAGGAACTTAAATTTGATTAAAGTTTATAAAAAAATAAATTAAGCCTAAAGCGGCACTATATAGTCCTACTGTTAAAAAAAAAGTATGGAAATTGCGCTAAATGTCTGTCAGAAATATAGAAGAGAAAAAAACTTTAATAAAATATAAAAAGTAAAAATGAGATTTTTATTATTTATGCTCATTCAACAGATAATAAAACAAATAATTAGCTGATACAAAAAAAATGGATAGCTTAGGTATGAAAAAACAAGTGGAAAGAGCAGTTAAGATAGAAACACCCGATATAGCATTAAATTTTTTTTATAAATCGGCATTGTGATCGAGTGGTTACAATGCCGTGATTGCGATTGACTTGGTCCCGGTTCAAAACCTACTCCCGCCATTCTGTTGTGCCTTTGAGAAAGACACTTTGCGACACTTCCTCCGCTTGGCGGTCTCAACAAACAGTTCTAAATTTCAGTCATATCTATATAAAACTAAAAAGCCAACATACAAAATTTTAACCCGACTGCAATATTGTGACAACTACGAAAGCAGGTCAGGGTGTTAGCTTGCCGATGTATAGCGTCGCGAGTCACGATCTTTTGCGTCAGAAAGATGATAAAAAATAAAATTTGCAATGCTATACTTAGAAGTTGTGATGCCAAGCAACATTGGATGACAGTGTGTCAGATAAAAATAAATGTCACAAAACAATAAATATTTCATAAACAACAAGATCAGCCTTTGAAAATTGAATAGAAGGATGCTGCATACCAGTGGCGTGCGGTCAAGGCATGCAAGTCATGCGTTGCATGACCAACAAACTTTTTGTGCGATGATCTTTATTTTTCAACTTAATAAGCAACACCAATGTTTTGGGATAAAATTAGAGAAACGAGTAGCTGATCTAAGGCGAAGACTTTTTTTTCTTTTTTTAAAGAACATTAATGTGCATGACCAGTCTTAAAGGTAATCGCACGCCACTGCTGCCTACTATTATTAAAGAAGAAGCAAACGCAACGCTTCCAGACAGAAAAAAGAGCGTGCAGAAGCATGGTGATAAAATAATAAAAAAATTCAACAAAGAATCTTCAAAAAGCAAAAACACTAGCAAAGCAGAAATGAAATAGCCAACGGAATAAAAATACAAAAAAATGTGCAAAACCTCTATGCTATTGTTTAGAAAGTTAAAGACAAGATAAAAAGATTTTGTACTGATTGATTGACAAAAATTATGCTGGAAAAAATGTGCAAAAATTCTTGCATCAAAGAACCAAACATTGATGTATCGAAAACAGTGATGAACGTCTCAAGACAGGTTTTTGTGGATAAGTCTCGGTCTCTAGGTGACGTGGTCTTGGAGACGTGGTTTTTAAATTGGTCTGAAGACCTGATATTTTTTGACATTTTTGTTGCTTGATATAATTGCAATTTGATTAGGCACCAAACTCATGCAATTTGAAATGGCAAAAAGCCGAGAGCTCAAACTTTTTTAACCATTTAGTTTTGTAGCTTTTTAACTTCTATTCCGAAAGAGAATTTTGCGGTGACTTTGGGCCATCTGTGATAAGCTAATTTAATTAAAAAAAGACTTAATTGTTATTTTTCGTTTCGGTAACAAGGAAGTCTGGTAATACTTTAAAAGTTTACGCTCACATTCTTACCCTTTTAAGTCGGCAGTGTGGTCGAGTGGTTAAAGCACCGGGCCCGTGATCAACATTGCCTCTGTTCAAAACCCACTCGCGCCATTCTATTGTATCCATGAAAAAGACACTTTACGGCACTTTCCCCTGCTTGGCGGTTTTGGAAAGCAGTTCTAAATTATAGTTTAATATTTATTAAATTACAAGCAGACAGCAATATCTTGGTATCTCCGGAAGCAGGTTGAGGTAATTGCTTACCCTATGTATTAGCTCCTCCGTCGCTTTCCTGCGAGTCAGGAGGATAAATATAGAGATAAATAAAAATAAAAATTAAGCATTCACACCAAATTAAATTCAATAGTGAAAAATAAAATATGTTATTTTTATGTGAATATATTATTTTTATGTGAATAAAGCCAATTTTACTTCTGGTTCACACAACTGAGTGAGTTTTAATTCACAAATAGCTGAGACATCTTACCCCGATGCTTGTGACAACCAAGACAGATTTGTCCAAGTTGTTACACTTTTTTGACTGTTTTAAAAACATCCAAAAACATCTTTATTTTTGCTGAATAACAAAAAAATATTCTAAAGTTATAGCTGAAGATTTGAACCCAAAAAAGAAACAAAAAATTTTGGAAAATCAAACAAGTATTTGCTATATTACAAAGTTTGAAATTTTTGACAACCACACCCAGTTTCCCTATTCTTCTTCTTCTTCTTCTTCTTCTTCTTCTTCTTCTTTCGGTCTTTCCCTTCAATCAGGGGTAGCCACAGCGTATTATCTGTCTCCAAACCATACTGTCTTTAACGTCTGTCTCTTTCGCACCATCTTCCCGCATATCTTCTTTCACTAGATTTAAAAACCTTCTTTTTTGTCTCCCTCTTTTCCTCTTTCCTGGTAACTCCAATTCTATTATCTTTTTTCCTACATACTCTTTGTCTCTTCTCATGACATGCCCATACCACCTCAGTTTGACTTCCCTCATTTTCATTTCTAACCGTTCTACCTTAACTTTACCCCTTATGTACTTGTTTATATTCTTATCTTTTCTGGTCACTACCATAACAAACCTCAAAATTTTCATCTCTGCGACTTCCATCTCTTTCACTTGTTTTATTGTGACCGCCACCGTCTCAAGTTTATACACCATTACTGGTCTTACCACTGAGGTGTGCACTTTTCCTTTTACTCTAGCTGGTAACCTCTTGTCGCAGATTGCTCCCGATACTTTTCTCCACCTATTCCATCCTGCCTGCACTCTCTTCTTTACCTCCCTCTCACAACTACCACTTTCTTGCACCGTTGATCCCAAATAATTAAATTTTTTTACTCTTGGCACCTTTGTATCCTCCATCTTCATTGTTTCGTCATCATTTCCTCCATTTATGCACAGATATTCGGTCTTTGACCTATTTACTTTCATCCCTCTTCTTTCCAATGCATGCCTCCAGGATTTTAGTCTCCGCTCCACTTCTTCCCTGGTCTTTTCGTAAATCACAATATCATCAGCAAACAGCATCGTCCATGGTGGTTCTCTCCTTACTTTATCCGTTAGCCTGTCCATTATCATTGCAAACAGGAACGGACTTAACGCTGATCCTTGGTGCAGTCCAACCTTGACCTTGAAACTTTCTGTAGCTCTTACTGCACACTTCACCACTGTATCGCTTCCCTCGTACATATCCTGTGCAAGTCGCACATATTTCTCCACTATTCCTGATTTTCTCATACAGTACCACAGCTTTTCCCGTTGAACCCTGTTGTAAGCTTTCTCTTGGTCTACAAATACACAATGTAGCACTCTTTGACCTTTCCTGTACTTTTCCATCAACATTCTTAAAGCAAACATGGCTCGGTGGTTCCCTTCCTGGCATAAATCTATATTGCTCTTTGCTGATCTCTACACTATCCCTTAACCTGGCTTCAATAATTCTTTGCATATTTTCATTGTATGGCTCATTAGCTTTATTCCTCTGTAGTTTCCACAGCACTGTGCGTCCCCCTTGTTTTTATAGATTGGGATAAGCACACTCCTTCTCCATTTTTATGGCATCCGTTCACCCATTAATAGTCTGTTGAACAGTCTGGTCAAAAACTTTGTCCCTATCTTTCCCATACACTTCCAAACTTTTACTGGCAACTCGTCTGGCCCAACCGCTTTACCTTTTTTCATCCTTCTCAGTGCAATCTTCATTTCTTCTCTACTGACACAATTTACCTCTTCGTTAACCACTTCTGCTTCCTCTGTCCTAGGGTCTCTGTTATTTTCCTCATTCATTAATTTCTCAAAGTACTCTTTCCATCTCTTTAACATTGCCTCCGAACTAACCATAACATTACCTTTTTCATCCTTTATAACCCTCACGTGCTATACAACTTTTCCTGCTTTGTCTCTCTGCCTGGCCAAACTGTACAACTTCTTTTCACCTTCTTTTGTTTCTAATCTTTGATGCAAATTGTCATACGCACGTCCCTTCGCCATCGCAACTGCCTTCTTTGCCTTACTCTTCTTTTCTTTGTAGATCATTTTAGTATTTTCATTTCTAGTTTTGTCCCATGCTTTCTTTGCCTCTTTCTTTTCTTTTATGCACTCCTGAACTTTCTCATTCTACCACCATGTCTCCCCTGTCTCCTTTTCGTTTCCCAAATGCCACTCCCAGTACAGTTTCAACTGTTTGTCTTAGCATTTCTGCTGTTTTGTTCCACTCATCAGGTAATCCATCCTCGGCTCCCGGAGTCCTGGTCACTTCTTGTCTAAACGCTTCTTGACAGCTTGTCTCCTTCAGTTTCCACCATCGTATCTTCAGCTTTACTTTCTCTGGTTTTTTCTTTTTTACCATGAGAGCCATTTTGTTTACCACCATACGGTGCTGTTTTGCAACACACTCATTTACTATTACCTTACAATCCCATATTTCCTTCAGGTTCCTCCTTCTGCAGATCACATAATCTACGTGGGTGCTTTTTCCTCCGCTTTTATACATCACCCTGTGTTCATCTTTCTTCTTGAAATAAGTATTGACAATCGCCAAATCTATCCTTTTCCCAAAATCCACAACCATTGATCCTTCCTTATTTCTTGTTCCAGCACCATGCCTCCCCATTATTTCCTCATCCCCTATGTTTCCTTCGCCCACATGTCCATTAAGGTCAGCACCAAGAATTACCCTCTTCTCTTTTGATACACTTTCTATCAACCCATCCAGGTCTTCCCCGAAATCATTTTTCTCCTCCATACTGTAGTTAACCTGTGGAGCATACGCGCTTACTATATTTAGGATGGGCCCTTTTACCTCCAGTTTCATGGGCATTAATCTGTCTAACACCCTCTTCACCTCCAGGACCCTTTTAGCCAGCTCTTTCCTCACCACTATCCCTATCCCTGTTTTTCTTTTCTCAGCTCCGTTGTAAAATAGTTTGCATTCACTTCCAATGTTCCTCGCTTTACTACATTTCCACTTTGTTTCCTGTAGGCATAGTATGTCTACATTCCTTCGCTCCATTATATCTTCCAGCTCTCTTCGCCTTTCAGTCATTGTTCCAATATTTAAGGTACTCACCCTTACGAGTGAGCGTCTTTCTTTCCATACTTCCAGCTGTTTCTTCACTCGTCTTCCTCCTCTCTTTCTGCTCTTGTTTTTACTAGCAGTAGCATAATTTCCACAGGTGCCCTGCTGTGCAACACCTGAGGCGGTTGTTGGTAACCCGGGCCGCGACCGATCCGGTATGTATTGGTAATTATTACGCATTTGTTTGTTTTGGCAAAAGAGTTTTACGCTGAATGCCCTTCCTGCAGCAACCCTCCCTTGAACAGCAAGCAAGCTTCTGTGTAAAAGGAGACCTTGAAACATGTTGTTACGCTTACAGTGATTACAAGTAGTTCTCTTATTATTAAAAGTTTATAAAAAGAACCAAAAGATTAAACATAGTTAGAACAGAATTCATTTCTGAAACAATTAAAATGTTAGCACTAGAAAGCAAATTCATACTGCATAAAAACAATAACTATGTTTGAATTTGATTTCCTAAATAATAAAAATGGAAAAAGATAAACTTTTTTATTATAAAGCATCTGTTTAATGAACAAAAATATCCTATCAATAAAAATTTTGTCTAAAAACTTTTAGCAAATACTTTAAAATTAACTATGAATAAAAATTAAGGTTGCCAAGAAAAAAAAATCGAACTAGGTATAACAAAAATCAAGGTTGCTTAGAAAAACATTAAAGATAGGTATAAAAAAAATCAAGATTGGTTAGAGAAAGAATTGAAGATAATTATAAAGATTAAGATTGTTTAGAAAAAATTAAACAAAGGCATAATAAACTTCAAGGTTGTTTAGAAAAAAATTAAAGATACTTATGACAAAAACAAGGTTTCCAAGGGAAAATTAAACAAAGTTATGACAAAAACGAAGGGTACCAAGAAAAAATTAAACATAGATAAAAAAATCAAAATTGCCAAGAAAATATTAAATTCATTATATTCTGCTGCTCTTCTGGTAAAAACAAAAAACTTTTGTTAAAAACCTTTTTCAGTTTATCAAAAACTAAAAAATTAAAACAAAGAGTTTACGTTTCGGGTGCGGTTACAAGCACACTTTGTCAGGACAAAAGCTAAAATGACTGCAAAGTTAAGAACTCTGACTTAAATTGTTTTTCAAAAACAGATGCCAAACATAGCGGGAAATTACTCGAAAATAGCACAAAAAATTAAATATAGATACAACAAAATCAAGGTTGCCAAGAAAAAAATTTTAAATGATAGATATCTAAAAATCAAGGATGCTAAAAAAACTTTTGAAAAATTAAAAAGTATAACAAAAATCAAGGATTTCAAAAAAATTTTATTAATTCAATACAGCTATAACAATAATCAAGGTTGCTTGGAGAAAAAAGCTTTAAAATTAAATAAAGGCACCTAAAAATCAAATTTTCTTAGGGAAATATTGAAAATAGATATCTAAAAATCAAGGTTGACTAAAAAAATTTTTGAAAAATTGAACAAATATGTAACAAAAATCAAGTTTGTTTAAGAAAAAATTAAAGTTTGGAATGACAAAAATCAAGGTTGCCTAAAGAAAAATTTTGAAAAATTCAACAAGAGTGTAGCAAAAATCAAACTTGTTTAGAAAAAATTAAATGTAAGTATCTAAAAATCAAGCTTTTTAGAAAATTTTTTGAAAAAGTGAACATAAGTAGAGTATAACAAAAATCAAAGTTGTCAAGAAAAAAATAGAAGATAGGAGTGACAAAAATTAAGGTTGCCGAGAAAAAATTAAATATACATGCAACAAAATCAAGATTGCCAAGAAAAAATTAAACATAAATATAACAAAAAAATCAAGGTTGCCAAAAAAACTATCAAACATAGTTATAACAAAAATCAAGGTTGCTTAGAAAAAAAAGTTTTAAAATTGAATAAAGGTATCAAAAATCAAATTTTCTTAGAAAAAATTGAATGTAGATATCTAAAATCAAGTTTCTTAGAAAAATTTTTGAAAAATTGAACATAAGTATAACAAAATCAAGGTTGTCAAAAAAAATTAAAAATGATAACATCTAAAAAGCAAGGTTGCCAAGAAAAAAATTGAAGATAAATAACTAAAAACCAAGGTTGACAAGAAAATTAAAAAAAAATTGAACGAAAGTATAACAAAAAACAAGGTTGCCAAGAAAAAAAATTAAAGGTAGGTGTAACAAAAATCAAAATTGCTTAGAAAATTGCTTGAATAATTGACCAAAGGTAAAACAAAAGTCAAGTTTTTCTAGAAAAATTGAAGGTAGATATCTAAAAGTCAAAATTGCCTAAAGAAAAACTTTTAAAAACTCTACAAAGATATAACAAAAATCAAGGTTGCTAAGAAAAAAATTTAAGATAGGCGTGATAAAAATCAAGATTGCCAAGAAAAAAAAATTTAAGATAGGTGTAACAAAAATCAAGGTTGCCAAGAAAAAAAATTAACTATAGATATCTGAAATCACAGTTGATTAAAAAAAATTTTTTAAGTTCAACATAGGTATCTGATTCAGGCAGTTCCACAGCCTGGGGTAGTAAAAGGATAAACCCTCGGCCCCAGTCCTGTTTGTGTCTGACTTGGAGAGGATACCCTTCAAACGACGACGACGACACTAGGTATAACAAAAATCAAGATCGTGTGGGAAAACAATTGAAGATAGATATTTTAAAATCGAACTTGTTTGCGAAAATTTTAAAAAAATCAAACAAAGATCTAACAAAAATTAAGGTTACATAGAAAAAAAATTGAAGATAGATATTGTACAAATAAAAGTTAAGTATACCTAGAAAAATGTTTAAAATTTATTATAGGCACCTAAAAATTAGACTTGTCTAGAAAAAAATTTTTGACGAAAGTATATTGAGAAAAAAATCAAGGTTGTCTAGGGAACGCTTAAACAAGCACAAATATTGTCTTTGAGATTAAAAGTTAGAAATAAATACATATTAAATCACTTTCTTGGATATAGTTAAAGTTTACTTTGGGTCAAGTCAATACGATTCAGCTTCTGAACAGGAAACGACGATTACGTTTCACAGCGAAAATACAGGAAATACGTTGCTTGTAATTATCTACTGCATGATAAACTTTATAAAATTGTATTCATTAAACCTTATCAATCTTAAAGCTGCATAACACCAGGTAAGAGTAAAAATAATTTTTTGAAACTAGATAGATTTTCGACTAAAAAAGAGGGTTTCGACCAAATCTTTTAGGTTTGCTGACTCATGAAACCTAGGGTTCGGAACCGTAGGTGCACTGATGACGCCAGCGCTCCATTGCCCCAGCGTTGGAGCACTGACTAATTCTAGGGAAAAAAAATTAAACCAATTAAACATCAAACAAGTTAAACAAAAAAATGAATTAAGCAAATGGTTAAGAGATGAACAAAAATTTTAGTTTTAATATAATTTAAGATTCATTTTTAAAGTTGTTTATCAGTTTGCCAGTTACAAAAAAAGTACCTTTAAGCGTTTCCCTGTTTTTCACGAAATACACGTATAACCATCAACTTTCTTACCTCGACATTGAGGCAGCATACTTGGAGAAAATCTGCCGCTGCTTGTGCAGGTCGCAATTAATCGATTACTTGGTCTTCCTACCATAAGATAACGGTCAGAAGGACAACTATAAGTGATGGTTTTACCAAATTGAATAGTTCTTTTGTTTGGAGAAACATTTGCTCCGCCTCGGCTCTGGGGTACAGTACAACGAATTTCTAAACAAAAAATGAAAATATTTACTTCAAAAATTACAAATGTAATTTATGTAATTACCACAACATGGTAAAATATTGTAATACTTAGCAGCACAAGAAAATTTATCAAATTTTTTTATTTTTCAAACGTTTTCGCCTTCTTAAGCTCTTTTCAAAAAAATTGCCAATACAAATAATTAGCAGTGGTGAAATGGTTAAGAGGGCCGTTCTAATGGCGATACGATTAATATAATGTCCATTCAACTATTGCTAGCGTCATTTTGTTGTGTTTTGGGAAAGACTTTTTACAGCACTTTTCTCTGCTTGACGTCGTACAAGCAGCTATAATTTTAGTCATGGCACTCACTGAAAAATAAATTAAAATATTTGGAAAATTCATAAACAAGACCAGGTGATCACTTGATGGTTGGCTTGAGTTTACGTCATGACGTCAGCTGTTGTGTTGTTTGCCTTGTAGTTTTTACAAAAGATTTACTTTGTATCTTTGAGTCAGGACCCGATTTGTATGAGTAGAGTTCTTTTAATTTTCAAAAAATTTTGTCAAAAAAACTTAATTTAATTTTTTACAGAAACTGATGATGACATTTATGGGTCAAAATCAATTTTTTGTGATGAACTAGTTGGCTTAATTTTTAATTTTTTATTTTCTATCTTAAATATTCGGCCCATTGAAATTTGACCAAGTTTATTAATGAATTTATGCATCGCAATTTGATCAGTTAAATAAAATCGTCAATTTGACTTTACTGAAAAAAGGATAATAGATTTCTGATAAAAGAGTTTGAACATGAAGAGAATAATTATATGATATGGTAATGACAATTTAAACTTAAAATAAATTGTAACGAGAATGAATAAAAACAAAGAAAATCTATTATTTATTTATGAATGATTTTAATGTTATGACAATTACTTTTAATAAAGAAAGTGTACAGCAAATTTTTAGCTTTGTTTAGCTCTAATATATACTTAAACAAATTGAATCAATTTTAATTTATTCAAGTTGATTTAGAGCTTAATAACTGTGTTACACCTCATTCATAGCAATTTTAATCATGACGATGTAGTTTATTTTCGTTAAAAGTAATTCAAAGTTGTTTTTTTTATGAAATAATGACTGCGTCGCGAATGAAGCGCTAGTCTTGTGTGTGATGTAATGTTTAAGATTCGCTTTCTATTGCTTAATGTATTTTCTTGTCCTTTTTTTCTTTTCGCCTGACAGTAATGACGTAATATATTTTTGTCCAAGCCACTATCTCGCTAATAGTGGAATATTCGCGCATATACGATTTGGTTCTAGCAATAGCGTTCACCCTAGAGCAGGGGTCTCCAACCTTCTCTGACATGGGATCTACTTTTACATTTTTCAGTCTCTGGAGATCTGCCAATCTGGCAAAGCTTTGAAAGAAAACAAACCGAGCCTATGCTAGTGAGCCTATCGGTATATCTCAGTTACACATACAATTTAAACTTACATGACCCAGTGAATAAAAAACATGAACAATGCAGTGAACCAAATCATATTTTAATTACATTTATTTCATGAAAATACATTCATTTTTAACGTTAGTGAGACATCTGGCACTGGGAGATGTAGCAAGGCTTAGATGTAGCAAGAATCGGTTCTGACTAGGAGAGAATGCCCTTAAAAATGACAACCATGATAAACACGAATTTCCTAAAATCCGTTTCTTTGCAAGAGTTATTTTTTTTACCCATCAACAAACCAGAATTATTATTAAAATGTTTTTCTAATTCTTTTTAAACCACAATAAATTTGAATTCCTCAATCGATGTTTTTTATAAGTTTTCAAAACAATTGAAGGATTTATCTTACCATTTTTTGTTTCTAAATTTCACACTGTCAACTTAGTCATTTTCTTCAGACAAATAATCCCCATCTTTCAATTTCGGGAAACTTTTACTAAATAAAACGGATTTACCATTCTTTTATTTTCACTAATTCTAAGCACTACCGACCTCATCAAACTTACACTAAAGAAAAATCTTCCGAGCTGGAGCGAAACTAAACCTTTCTTCATGAAATTTTTTTGAAACTTACTCAAAAATCTTATGTTTTGACATTGTTAACATTGCACCTACCTTTCTTCATAATCTTTAATCTTAAACATTCAAAACATCTGACTAAACTAAAAAAAACCTCAACCATCCCCTTTTCCAACTGGAGAAAGAAAACGGTTATGGACAGTTAAAAATGGTTTGTTAACGGCAGCTTTTTTTTCAAAATCAAAATTATCTCTACTTTACCGACTGCTTTTACATTCATAATAGGTCTCTCTTTCTATGATCACCTCATTACCTTGTAATTGTTTGTCAAATTTTTATTTTTTTGTTTTAAACTCACAAGATCTCATAATCTTGAAACTTTTATCCGAGTCACTAAACCAACAGTTTCCAAACGGTGGGCCACGGGCTTCCAAGAGGCCCTTTAAATTGTTGTAAAGGATCCGCGAGTAGCATTTGACCCTACTTATTTTGGGGTAAAACTGAACAGACCGCTCACGTTTCGTCACCATCTAGTGGCATTGCGCAAAAAACTATCTTAGCGCGTCACACTGCTGAGGCGACTCATGGGCTTGGGTTAAGCTCAACCGCCTGCAGACTGGTGTTGGGCAATTCTATTCGTCCATGCACAAATGGGGTCTCTCTTCTTGACCAAATTGCGAGTGTGACACCTCTAAGCAAACCGCAGACCATGTACTAACAGCGTGCCTTATAAATCGGGCACCACATGGAGCACAAGGTCTGACGGTTTTGGATGACAAACTCGATGCTGGCTTAATAACACCACTGCCAGCATCTGATTCAGGCAGTACAGCAGCCTGGGGTAGTAAAAGGATAAACCCTCGGCCCCAGTTCTGTTTGTGTCTGACCTGGAGTGGATACCCTTCAAACGACGACGACGACGACTAATAATTTTATCTATTTTTCATCCTTCATTTAGTCTTCAATTCCTAATTTGTACTTAGTAATATTGTATTTAATTAGGGACTATATTGTTATATATCTGTTTACGTAAATTTTTTTTAAATAAAAATATTTAAAATAAGAGGGAACAGGCTTCTCCATGTTTGCTTGTTGTTAAATATTGACTGACTACTCGTCACAAAACAAATACAGTAGGAAGGGTATTTGATTAACTTTTTTTTGTTTTTAAAATCATTTAAAAAAGACAAACAAGCATTGTTAAAATAATCCAAAACCGTTAATAACCAAATAAGGTTTAAATTTGCAATGCAAATGGCAAAATTAAATTAAAAAATTATTTTTAAAACGGGAAAAAATATACAAGGTTTTTTTTTTTTTCTTTAGAAAATAGTTTATATCTGATATCTTTATTTTACACCTTTATGTCATCATCCTCATTTTTAGGAAAACCATTGAATTAGTTCATTGTATCTCTCCTTGCCCGTTTGTCTTTTTGGGGTTGCGGGAGCAGCAGCTGGAGATGGAATCTTCAAGCATCCCCATGTTTTGCAACTAGCGGTAATTCCGGTGCTGGAATTCCAAGACACGATCAGGTCAGGTTTTCAGCATAATCCCTCCACGAGGTCGCCGTCTAGGTCTTTTGCCACTTGGGAAAGCATGTGTTAGTTGCTTCACTATTTGTTTGTGAGACATTCGTGTCACATAGCGATACCAGCGCAGTTGTGATCTTTCTACGCGGAGTAGCAGCAGTTCGATGTTTAGAGATTGACGAAGCTCAGTGCTTCTATCTTGTCAAGTAAAGATAAACCCTCACTTTTTGCAAGAAACCCATTTTGGCCGCCTTTACACGGAATCTTACTCTTTTGGTCATTACCGAACACTTGTGACCATAGATGAGAATAGGAACAAAAATCAATTTGAAAACATAAATTTTTGCTTTTGTACACAGCTCTCGTTTCAGTGCAGTTGATCGCTAAAGTTGGCGCGCTATTACACTTGGTTTTCCAATACGGGTGTCCAATTTGTTGTCCTGTCTACCATCACTCGAAAATGCGACTTCAATATACTTAAACTTATCCGCCTTCTGGAATCGTACTCCATTTGTTTGGAAATAACACTGGACAGGATGCCTTGACAAACACATGTAATTTCAGTTTTAGCCGTACTAATTTTTATCACAGCATCCAAGCATACGTCAGAAAACCAATCAAGTGCATATTGGAAAAAACTTTCGTTTGAGCTTAACAATGCAAGGTCAACTACAAACAGCTTAAGCGTTTGATGCAAACACCTGCAAAATGCTTAATAACCGTTTCTGTACCCTACGCTTTAGGAGACAAACCCTTCCTCCGAGTGGGATCCAATCAGTGAGACAGTGGGCGGCCAAGTGAGAGCTCACAAAAATACCTACCATTATCTGAACAGAACACAAAAATGGTTACATCTAAACCTGGGTAAAAAACTTAGATCTGAGTTTTTCTTGCCCCTTCTGGGTTTTCAAATTTTACTTTTAAAAATCTCTTCAATTTTTTTTTTTTTTTATTCGAAAAAATAACTAATTATTTATTGTTAATTACTTACCCTCCACGCATAGTACATATAAATAATACAAAAAAATGTCTTATTTAGGATAGCATCAAATGTTTGAAAAAAAATTTTGTAAAGAAACAAGATTCTTTGATATTCTTTGATATGTAATAGAGAAAATGGCAATGCTATCTGAAGACGTGGATTGAAAACAGACAGCAGGAATATTTTTTTATCTGTATATTTATCTTTCTGACTCGCAGAAAAGCGCCGGAGGCGCTATAGGGGAGAGTGGGGTACAGTGAATCACAAAAATTAATTTTTGCATTTATTCAAATATGGGGTAACATAGAAACACCAAACTTCGGTGATCCAAACTAACTGGTCTAAGCTGCATTTCACACTAATAAAAAGTTTTTGGGATTTTTGATCATTGGGTTATTCTATATTAAAGGTAAGCGGAAAATTGATTCACTGTGTACAGGTACCGGTACACAGTGAATATAGTACAAGTACACAATGAACCAAGACAACAATTGGCCTATTAACATAATTACTTTTTTCTAAAATAAGACTTGTCTTTTATTTTACAAACAAGAGTTATTACTTCGGCTGTGAAGATTAACTTTAAAGTTTAATCATTAAGGTGTTAAATAAAATAGACTACTAAAAAAATGGCTAAATACCAGTGAATTAATGCACAAATCCTGCACAACTCGCATCAAAATAAAAACGCGACAAAATTAATGAAATTCATTTACATGAAAAAAAATTGTTTAGTTTGAAACATACGATGAGACATTTGTGTAACACAAGAAATTTTTATATGCAGTTAAGTCTACTGAAAATGATAGTTGTCTCCTTGCCCTTAAAGTTCCTTCAGAAGTTTGTAGACTTGGCAGTTTAAGAACCACATCGCTTTTTGCTACATCACATATATCTGCCACATTAGAAAACGTAAAGCAACCCCAATACGATGACCTCTCAATTTTACTCGGGAAAAGATAAGCATTGGTGGAACGGAATTACCAGTTGCATTAACTGCATACAATACGGTAACCAAAGCCCCTCTTTCACCAGATGTCAGCTTTCCAACCTGCTTTTCATTACAACAAGCAATCACTTTGGCCTTTCTTACCGACTGCACAGTTGTACAGCCATTTTCATCAGCTTTATATATGTCTGACGGACTGTAGATAGCCCTTTTCAGACACTCCTCTAATTTGTCAAAAAAAGAGGACACGTTAGTCTTGTTGAAGAAAGTTGCCCTTGCGAGACTGGTTGCTTCTGGCTTCCGTAAAGAAAGTTCAGGAAATCTCTTAAAAACCAGAAAACCAATCTTTTCCTGCAGATTTGTTCTTTTCCCAATCCGATGGGAAGAACTTATTTACTTTTATTGCATATTGATATGCTAATTTCCGAGCAGATTTTGCAGATAAACCGTGATGAATTTTTGATGCTTTTATAAAGTAGTTCTTTAACATAGTCTCTTCAGCATCCGAAAATACTTTCCGGCAATTGTATCTTGGTTCAAAAATAACATCGGTAGAATGCTCGAAAAATTTATACTTGTATACATAGCGCCACAATGTTGTAAATGGTAGGGCATATTCTTCAAATGCATTGCGAATTGATGCTTTATTTTCAATAATTTGTTCTACAGCTTCTTTTATCAATCCCAAAGGAGTAGCACTAATTTTTCTTGACTTATTTTTAGCTCCAGCCATTTTTAATATTTGTTTATAAACGTACAGTTTCAAAAAAATAAAGTACTAGAACCCAATTTATTTAATCATAAAATCCGGTACACAGTGAATCACTTGCGTCACTGATCTACTGAGGCATAATCCATTGTGTACTATGACCGGTCTATAAGCAAAAGTAATAAAAACATGCCGTTCTACAGCAAACTTTGCTTCACATTTTATTAATATTTATCCCCATATAAAGCTCTTATTTTTCATAAATACAGCTTTGCCTAAGTTTAACCTTGCGCTAAAATATAATCAAAAGTGATAACTAACATTTTTTTACTTTTTACCACCAATATTAGTTATTTCTTTCCTGAAAAGTAGTTTTAACTCTGTGCTACCTGGAAGTTTGTTTGTGAAAAGAAAGCTTTACTGTCGTCATGCAACGTGATTATTGTAAAAATATATGATATTTTTTTCAATTTAGATTGGGTGATTCACTGTGTACCGTGATTCACTGTATTCCACTCTTTTCTACATAGAGCAAGCAATTACCCCAACCTGCTTCCGGAGATGCCAAGATATTGCAGTCTGCTTAAAATTTTAATAAAGATATGACTTTAATTTTGAACTGCTTACCAAGCAGGGAAAAGTGCCGTCAAGGGTCTTTCCCAAGGACATAGCAGAATGGCGTGACTAGGTTTTGAACCGAGATCGTGTCAATCACGATCCCGTTACTTTAACCACTCGACCACGCTGCCGACCAATAGATAGGATCTTAATACTTTATATAATGTTTTTTCTAAAAGTCTGGGTTTTCTCTCGTGCTATCTGAGTTCTTATAAAAGTCTGTCAATCTGATCCTTTGAAGTTCCTGTGTTTGCACTCATGTGCTGATACTGGTTGGAGTTTACCACAAGTAATTAAAATAGAACTGTATATCAGTACACAGAAACGTTTCTGCAATTTAAGAACATTTAAAATTTTTTAACTATTTAAATATTTTTTATTAAAAACAAGAATTGATTTTTAACATTGTTTACTTTATCTCTTTGTTGCAATTTAGGAATTTGTGGGGTGCAATATACATATAGATACCCCAACAAGATGAGCAGAAAATAACAATCCTTCAATATTAGATCACATCTATTCCAACAGCAATAATATTTTCAATAGTGGTATTTGTTTGTATGATATTAGTGACCATTTACCTTTCGTTTTTTTTATAAAAAAATTTTAATTAACCAAATAACTCAGAAAATGCTGCATATGTTAGGCGCATGAAATATTTTGATCCACTGAATTTTGTTGAAGATTTAGAGAACAAACTTCAAAATGTTTGTCTTAAGACAAGCCTAAGTGATACTAAAGTTGATGATGATATACATGATTGATATTGTAGTTGAGTTGTAACTACTTTTTAATTCATACTAAATAAACATGCTCTTTTTTTACAAAATTATCAATCCAAAAAAACCAAATTATCACAAAAACCATGGATTAGTACAGGCTTACATGTTTCAATAAAAAAGAAAAACAGATTGTTTAAAGATGTTACAAACGCAATGATAAATCAAAGATAGAATTTTATAAAAAATGCAGAAACATGTTAACTCATTTAATGAAATTAGCAAAACAAGTCTATTATAATAATTTATTTAAAAGAGTATAATAATAACAGGGAAAAAATGTGGAAAACAATTAATGAACTTGTCAATTTCAAAAAAACCACCAAGTAAAGACAATATATTATCCAACTCCTTTAAAATAAATGACAAAGAAAATAAAACCTACTCAGAAGAGTTTGCTAATCTATTAAATAATCATTTTTCAAGTATAGGGACCAAAATGGCCAACCAGATACCACCCTCTGATATTTCTTACTCAAACTATATTAAAACTTCGTGTGTCTCATCAATGGTTTTAAGAGAAATTAGTGAAGATGAAGTAGCTGAGGAAATAAACAATTTAAAAACTAAATCAGCTTATGGCTTGTTGCAAATTAGCACGAGATTTATAAAAATGAGCAAAAATGTCATAAGTTTGCTTCTTGCCCAAATTTTTATTAAATGTATTGAACAAGAAACATTTCCAAAAATCTTTAAACAGTCCCAAATAATTCAAATACCAAAAGTATCTAATCGGCAAGCACTAGCTGGCTTCGGAAAAATTTCTCTTCCTCCTGCTTTAGCTAAAATTTTGGAAAAAATTTTATATAAAAAAATGATCAAATTTCTTGACAAAAGCGAAATATTAACAAACCAATAACATAGATTCAGAATAAATAATTTAACTGGTCTTGCAATTACATCAATGTATGATCAGATGATCAGCTTCTTAATTTAAAAAGTAATAAAATTACATGTTTAGTTTTTTTTTGATATTAGTAAAGCCTTTGATTCAATAAATCATGACATCCTTTTTACAAAATTTAACATATATGGTTTTCAAGGATAAAATTTGGATATTATTGATGTCATACTTAAAAGATAGAAAGCAGTGTACCAAAATAGGAAATAACTTTTCAGAATTTAAATACATGTGTTGTGGTATTCACGAGGGTCTGTATTGGAACCATTATTATCTTTACTCTATATTAATGATATGCCAAATGCAACTACGTATATGTATTACAACATACTCGAACAAAATATAAATTTAGAACTGAAGAAAATTGACTCATGCTTTAGATCAAACAAACTATCTCTTAATTTTAACAAAACTAAATACATGGTTACACGTAAAAAGAGCATCAATACATCATTTTTTAACTTAACCATAGGAAAAAATGAAATTAAACAAACAGATCATGTAAAATATTCAGGTATTTTTTTGGA
Organism: Diplosoma virens; assembly: GCA_963680785.1. Taxonomy (NCBI): domain Eukaryota; kingdom Metazoa; phylum Chordata; class Ascidiacea; order Aplousobranchia; family Didemnidae; genus Diplosoma; species Diplosoma virens. The sequence goes on along the minus strand of OY796886.1, from coordinate 42,018,133 downwards.
TGCCAAATTAAATTGGGAACATTATGTATCTAACATATGCAGCGAATTATCAAAAACAAGTGGCATTTTTTATAAACTGAGGCATTATGTGTCACTCAGTACTTTGAAAATATTATATATTTTATTAATTTAATTGCACTTACAATATTCTATTCTAAACTGGGAAAGGGATAACAAAACACTCTTAATGACCATAGAAACATTGCAAAACAGAATTATAGGGGGATTCTTTATTTACGAACATTAGGATCCCAATTAACATACTATTCAAAGAATTTAATGTGCGAAAACAAAATGATCTTTTTCGATTAGAAGTTGTTAAATTTATGTATAAATTTGAAAATCATATGTTACCTTATTGTTTTTATAACTACAGTATCATAATAAAGTAAACAGCATGCATCAATATTTAACTAGATATAGCACTGATGGGAATTTTTTCTGCATTTTATAACAAATCAAGCTGGTAAATATATCGTGGCAAAATTGTGGTCTAATGCACCCAAAGATATATAAAAAATTTATCTCTTATTTCTTTCACTAAAAATTACGAAGTATTTTTTTCAAAAGCTTATGAAAAATAATGATAATCAAAGTAAATAATTTTTAAAAATAGCATTATTAATAATACATATATATCTATTTTCTTCATGTTATATATTGTTTTTTTTTTTTTTTTTTTTATTAGATATTTTTCTATGTTGTTTCTTACACATCCACCGATTATATGTATATTTCTAATAACTTATATATACTGTACATTTTCTACATTATTTGTATTGCATGCTCCTTTTTCATTAATAAGTATAACTGTTTCTCTTATTTTTGATAACTTGATATCTTATTTGCAACTGCTGTATATATACAGGGTGTGACAAAGCAACGCAAAATGAGAAATTTAAATAAAATACACATGAAAAACATTGAAGTTGAAACATAGAAAAAAAAATTAAAAGAAAAGTTGAATCATAGAAATCATACGACTTATGAGTTGTGATTTTTTAATTTTTTAATTTTTTTTGTTGTTTTTTTGTTTTTTTTCTCTGTGAATTTCTCGGTGTGTTTTATATCAACTTGTCGTAATTTGTTTTAATATCTGTTATATATCATTTCATATTAGTGTGTACTTGGGATATAACTTTTTAAACATTTTTTTCAAATCAAAAAGCCTGTTACTTTACTTGATGAAACTTTTTGTTTTGAGCGTAAAAAGGCTTTTTTTTTTGCTTTTTGCGCAAAAAAGTCCGCGCGCATTGCTTAATGAAATATGCTTGAAAATGCTACTTTTGCCAAAAATTTTAATTTTTTTTCGCTCCGGGTACAAGTAAGCTTCTTTTATATGCTTATTTTAAAAATTAGTTTTTTCTTTTTATACATTATTTGACAGAATTGACCTTGTTTCTTTTTATATAACATTTGCAATTCGCAAAACTATGATGCCAATTTACAAATATTTTTCATCTTTGTTTCAGAGCCATAAATTTTATTGTTTTTTTAAATGAGTCAAAAAATGAATAGTAAAAACTTACCCAAAACATACTCTGTGAAAAGAAGACCAGACCTTCCGTTGGTAACAGTAAGTTTATCTGAATTATGCAAAATGCCGACAAAAAAACATATTGTGGGTCGCTATCTTAAATTATTTGATTCAGAAAAAAGTAGAATTTTCAGAATAAAGATGATTGTTAAAGAATTGACAAATTTATGGAAATCTTTAAACTTTCCCATTGTATCACACCAGCAAGTCCAGTCTAAAACAAGAAGTGTTGTTGATCTTTATAAAAAATATAGAAAAAGAAAATCGGAGCAAGTAGAAAAGGAATTGAAAGGTTTTTTTGACATAACTAAAGCAGATGGTAATTGGCTATGTTCAGAAGATAAGAAACTTTACCCCACGCAGATTCAAACGTCAGGTCGAGTTGGGTACAGCACCAGAAAAGAAGCAGATTTGAATTCAATTCATCCTTCAAAAATAAAGTTCATTCAAAATCAACCAAGTACCTCTGGCTTTCATTCAACTCCTTTAAGTTGTGAAATAAACGAAGAAAATGATGTGATCTCTGATAGTAATGACAATGAAAGCGATAATGATTTCAAACCAGTGGAGGAAAAATTCAGAAATATAGTTCAGCGGCGTCTGCAGCTAGGCTCGTAAGCAAGCACTCTTTATCAACGAAAAAGGCAGCAATCGTATGTAAGTCGCTTAAAGAAGATGGTGTTGATATAGCTTCACCGACTCAGGTTGGTGTTTGGAAACATGTTATCAAAGATGCAGAGCGTAAAAAAGTAAATAAGGCAATTTTACAAAGTGAAACATTTTGCCTTCATTTTGATGGAAAAGTTATATTGAAAACGGAATATCAAGTTGTGTGTCTTCAAAATAAAAATAGGATAATAAATTTGGGAATTCTTACCTGCAAAAATGGTTCTTCTAGAGCTATTTTCGAAGAAATCAAAACTTTAATGGACGAATATGATGCCTGGAAGAGCATTAAAATGATAATATGCGACACCACGGCAGTCAATACTGGCAAAGAAAATGGAGTTGTAGTGAAGTTTCAGAAAGCCATAAGTGAAAAAGGATATGAAAAACCTCAGTTCATTGCATTTCAGCACCATATTCTTGATCTTGTTTTGAGGCATATAATGGATTTTCAACTAGGCGGTTCAACCAGAAGCTCTCAATTGCCATACGATTTTATAAATGAAATCACCAACAGTTATAAAGTTTTGAAAGCTAACTACGAGCATGATTCTGAACTGTTATTGAATGAAAACCCTGGTTGGAGAGATGATTTCAGGTTTTTATATTAGTTGTGTGAAGCATTTAAATTAAATAAAGAGACTTGTAAATGGCCAAAAATTCAATGGAAAAACCTTCCAGCTCTTCACAACGCCAGGTGAAACTCTCGTGGTTCATATGCTCTAATGGCTTACTTTCTCATACCGAATTCCAGAAATCGATTGGAAAACATTTTCCAATTCATTTCGAAAGACTGGTCTAGGTTTTGGTTCCACAATCAGATCTATGATACAAGTATGTATGAGCGTCTTCATGATGCAATTAAGTCACAAAATTGCCCAAAAGCATTGTCAACATTTTTGAAATTTTATAATCAGGAGTCTTCAAAAATTAATATCCCGAGAACAAACATAATTGCGGAGAGAGCAGTTAAAAAAATGTAGGATATTATTAAAAATAGCCAATCAAAAAAGTATCTAAGCAGCAAATTTGTTGCTACCAACCATTTTTAATGAGTTTGAAAATTATTCAATGAAAATAAAAAGTTTTATTTTATTTTTTGCCAGAAAAATTGTTTACGAAACATTATAAACATGATTGTAATTTGTTTTAGTAAAGAACGTAAATAACTAATAAATTTTGATCCATGCGCGCGACGTTTTTTAGACCGATCCACGAAAAAATGGTATTTTTTAGTTTATTTCAATATTATTCATTGAAAAATGACACAGGGTTAGAAAACTGGAAAAAGTTATATCCCTAGTGTGTACTATTGTTTATTTCTATTGAATAATGGCCTATTTGAACATGTACATATTATTACTTTAAGTATTTCAGGTGCTGGCTAACTTTGGTGACCTTGGCGATCTTTTACTAGCATCTAGCCGTGGGGAATAAGTGTTTTTTGTAATGCATTTATATATTTTTTATTGCTTTGAGTTTTTGTTTCATGGTATAGTTGTCGACAAAAAATGAATATTGTGTACTATATTGTAGTTTCTTTAACATCCAGTGATTGATATATACCGTATATTTTTAATAACTTATATTACTTGTATTGCATGACCCTCCTTTTCATTAATATAAATGTTTTTCTTGTTATTGTTTGACTTGATATCTTATTGGCAACTTCTTTTTTTTACATTGTTTTGTTAGATTTGACTAAATTGTATTTCTTTGTGTACTTTTCCACCTTTAATTCTCTTTTGTGTATATTTTCACCTTTATGTAGACTTCGTGTACCATATCTTTAATTTGTTTATTTCAATGCTGGATTTAAACTTATGTCTTTTGTGTTTTTTTTCTCTGTCAATTTCTTGTGCTTTACCGTATATCAACAAGTTGTAATTTGTTTTAATATTATATTATTTCATATTAGTGTGTAGCCTACTGTTGTTAGCCTATTTGAACATGTGCATATTATCACTTTAAATAGTTCAAGGTGCTGGCTGACTTTGGTGACCTTGACGGTTTTTTGCTAGCATCTAGTCATGGCGACCAATTGTTTTTGTACTGCATTTACATGTATATATTATGTTTTGCTTTGAGTTTTCATGTTGTAGTCATCGACAAAAAAAATTTATTATAAAATTATTTGGTAATTTATTTAGTTAGTTAATCAAACGATTTTTGAAATTTTTGCTGAAATCATGGTTTTTTGGCATTCTAAACCTGTTCATTGACTTGTTTAATTAAAAATAGTCACTCTTGCTCAGATAAAATCAAATTGTTCAAGTCTAAAAACCAAATTAAACTTACAATATTTCTCTGTTTTCTTTATCAATTTATAACTGTCATTATCGTCATGTTTATTTATCAATACAATTCTTACCTCTACATTGAGGCAGATCATCTGGCGAAAATCTGCCGCTGCTTGTGCAAGTCGCAGTAAATCGATTGCTTGATCTTCCTACCATGTTATACCCAGAAGGACAACTATAAGTAATTTCTTCATTAAACCCAACAGTTCTTCTGTTTGGAGAGACATTTGCTTTGCCTCGGCGCTGGGGCACAGTACAACGAATTTCTATAATAAAACTATTTTAGCCTTCTTGAAAAATTACAAATACAATTTTGGTTCGATTGAAATTTTTTTACATTTTGATTTTCAAAAATTGTAAGAAAGTTTTTTATTATGAAATAATTATATTCAGTGGTGTATTGCTAAATAAAAAGTAGGTGGACGGTTGGCCTCAACACTTGTCATTTATAGTAAAAATGTGCCTTCAGTAAAGTGCTTCTAAAAAAAGTGGGTGGACGGCCAATACACCTCTGATTATATTTTATCATAATGTAGTATTACTTAGGAACACAAGTAGATTAGTCTTTTCAACGCTAGAGCAACCAACCAAAATGTTTTTTTGACGCATTTTAATTTTAAATGCATGGCGTCTATTCAAAATTTGAGGTTTTGGGCTGAAATTTGTAGACAATTATTTGTCTCTGAAAAGATAATTTTGCAGCCAGTCTATAAAATTTGATAAAAACGTTATGAGAAAAATTACCAAAAACAACCAAGAGGCGTTTTGACACACTGCTTGTTTTATAAAATATTGCAATATGCAACATTAAACAAACTTGTTTCAAATTTACTATTTTTTTTTGGGAAAAATATAAAATCTGTTTTTTTTACAAGAATCTGAGTTCTTTCTCATGCAATCTGTCGCTCTGATCCCTCTTTGGAAGTTCCAGTGTTTGCATACATCTGGTTATACTGGTTACTAGAGTTTACCATAAGTGATTAAAGTAGAATTGTACACCAGTGTACAAAAAAGTTTTTTCAATATAAAAACGTTTATAATTTTTTAAGTGTTTGTATGTTTTTAGTAAAAACAAAAAATAATTTTTAGTGCCCTTTGTTTTGTAATTCGGTGCTACGACAATTAATCGTACGAAACTTGATCGAAACAATACGTGATCGATCGAAACGACATTTGATTAAAACGACAGTTGATCGAAACGACATTTGATTAAAACGACAGTTGATCGAAACGACACTTGATCGAAATGACACCTGATCGAGATGAAAGTTGGTAAAAAAAAAGATTTTTTTTTTATATGTTTTTGCGTTTAAGCGATCTCTTTGTTACTGCAAATTAGATTTATAAAAACAGAAGCCAGCAGTAAAAAAAAGTTTGTTTGTTTTTTTTATAACTTTTTGCCAATGTAAAGGTCACGGTTTCTAAATAAGGTCCCTAAAAACTTTTTAGGGGACAACAAATATATCTCTTGTCATGGTTATGATTCGTTAGATGCCTATTGCAACCATTTTTTGCATTTTTTATATTGAATCAGAGGCGTGTCCAAGAGGAGAAGTGTGCCATGGTCTCACCTTAAAGATTCCATGAAAAAATCAGAAACACATTCAAAGGCAAGTCCTTTTTTTGAAGATTACTATATTTTTAGGGCTAAAAATCCACAAAACTGGGACAGTTCCAAAGTGAAAAGCTTTTTCCTTGAGGTCACCATGTATTTGGGATAAAAAATTGGCAAAATCGAAACAGATTAATAGTTGTAAATTTTCTCTTTTTTTATTCCATTAAGTGTCGGTTCAACCAAGTTTCGTTTTGACTAAATGGCAATTCGATCATAAGTGTCGTTTTGATCAAGTGCGTTCGATCAAGTGTCGTTCGATCAACCGTTAGCTTGATGCTACAATTCATTTCGATAATTATTGTAATTTACTGATTTCTGATTTTCTTGTTAAATACATGGACTCCTGATTTGTTGGTGTTCTAATTTATTAATTGAATTGTTAAATCAAAAATAGTGACTTTTGTCAGGTAGAATCAAGTTGTTCGAGTTTAAAAAAAAAGGTCAATTTAACACCCTTTCCCTGTTTAATTTAGCAATTCATAATTATCAACTTTCTTACGTCGACATTGAGGCAGATCATCTGGCGAAAATCTGCCGCTGCTTGTGCAAGTCGCAGTAAATCGATTGCTTGATCTTCCTACCATGTTATACCCAGAAGGACAACTATAAGTAATTTCTTCATTAAATCCAACAGTTCTTCTGTTTGGAGAAACATTTGCTCCGCCTGGGCGTTGGGGCACAATACAACGAATTTCTAAAGAAAAAATGAAACTACAGTATTTTATTCAAAAAATCATAAAAACAATTTCAGTATTTTACTAGAAAAATTATAAATACGATTTTGGTTTAAATAGAATTTTTTACATTTTGATTTTCAAAAATTGTAAGAAATATTTCGTTTATAAAGTGGTAATATATTACCATAATGCGGTAAAATACATGAGAACACGAGTAAATATACAACTTTTTTTCCAAAGGCTCTTTTTAACACTAAAACAACCAACCAAGTTGCAATTTTGACGAATTTCAATTTTAATTGGCTACCATGTATTCAAACTTTGAGATTTTTGGCTGAAATATCAGACAATTATTTGTCCCTAAAAAACAATCTTCAAAGTGAAAGAACAAAGTGGCTGGAACCTTTTAGTAATTTAAAAAACGACACAGAGCCAATATGGTCGTTGTCAGTTTTAAAATAATAATAAAAGCATTTCTTAAACAACTCAAGTAATCAAAGCAGATATACAAAACTTTTTCCTTTACGCTTTTCATTAGCGTGTGCCGTATCTAAGTACCTCGTGACAAAAAGTCAAAATTAATAAAATAAAAAAAAACTATTGTGGCGTAGTAAAGAATGTTTAATGATTTATTAGATCAATTAATTATTAAATAAATACAAAGGAACAGAACTTTTATCGTTATTAAAATCGGGTCAACTTTATTATTGCTTTTATTATTATTTTGAAAATAAGTTAAGTTGTACTCGAAACGACAAAATTAATACAAGTAAAATGATAATGGCTCTGTTATCTATTGTAAAACCAAATGGCCATTTGACACAATGCTTGTTGTATAAAACATTACAATTTGCAACAAAAAAACAAACTCGTCTCAAATTTAATATATTTTTTGGAAAAAGGTTTTTTTTATAAAATACAACACTTTACAAATCAGGGTTTATTTTCTATGCAAATCTGGTTTTCTATAAGGTCAACATAACACCGTTTGTTTGTTTTATGTAGCAATTTTAACTATCAACTTTCTTACCTCGACATTGAGGCATATCATTTGGCGAAAATCTGCCGCTGCTTGTGCAAGTCGCAGTAAATTGATTGCTTAATCTTCCTACCATGTTATACCCAGAAGGACAACTATAAGTAATTGTTTCATTAAAACCAACAGTTCTTCTGTTTGGGGAAACATTTGCTCCGCCTGGGCGTTGGGGCACAATACAACGAATTTCTAAAGAAAAAATGAAATTACAGTATTTTACTTGAAAAATTGCAAAATACGATGTTAGTTTAAATAGAATTTCAATTTTCAAAAATTGTAAAAAATTTCAAAAATTGCAAAAAAAAATTACAAAAATAACTTTAATACTGACCCTAACCCTAACCCTAACCCTATTTCTAACCCTATGTCCAATCCCAATCCCAACTATAATCCCATCCCTATCCCTAGTCCGAACTCCAACCCTAACCTTATTCCTAGCTCTAACCCCAAGAAAGATTGTATTTCTAAGTTCATTTCTTATCCAAGACAGCAAAGCTGTCATACTTTATCCCTAAAAAAATCAGTGGTCCTGACTTTAATTTTTACCCAGGACAGCGAAAACCTAACTTTAACCCTAAGAAAGTCAGTGGTTCCGAGTTCAATTTTTGTCCAAAACATTTGACAGGGAAATTGTCAAACCTAACCCTAACCCTAAGAACACAATGGTTGTAAGTTCCATTTTTACCCAAGACAGCAAAGTTGTCAATCTAATCCACTACCCTAAGAAAGAAAATCTTAACCCTAAACTTTTAAACATTCTTTTTAACTCCAAAGCAACCAACCAAGTTGCGATAGTAATAATAAAAGGTTTTTGGTGACGTTTGTGACGTCACACAGCTGAAGCGCTGGAGCACTGGCGCTGCCGAGCCTTATCCGTAACCGTATCGCTATTTCTATCCCTAACCCTAGCCTTAACTCTAGTCCTAACCCTAATCCAACCCTTAACCTTAATCCTAGCCTTAACCTTAACCCTAGCCGTAACTCTATCTTTAAACCTATCCCTAACCACAACCCTAACTTTAATCCCACTCTTAGCCCTGAGCCTAGCCCTAGCCCTAAGCCCAGCCCTATCCCCAACTCCAACCTTAACCTTATTCCCAGCTCTAACCCTAAGCAAGTCTGTGTTTCTAAGTTCAATTTTTATCCAAGACAGCAAAGCTGTCAAACTTATCCCTAACAAAATCAGTGGTCCTGACTTCAATTTTTACCCAAGACAGCGAAAACCTAACCTTAACCTTAAGAGATTTAGCGGTTGTGAGTTCAATTTTTGTTCAAGACAGTTGACAGGGAAATTGTCAAATCTAACCCTAACCCTAAGAACACAATGGTTCTAAGTTCCATTTTTACCCAAGACAGCAAAGCTGTCAAACTAGCCTACTACCATAAGAAAGAAATGGTTCTAAGTTCAATTTTTAACCATGACAGCAAAGCTGTCAAGCCTAATCTTAACCCTAAAAAAAGCAGTGGTCTGAAGTTTGATTCCCACACCAGATCGGTTGACAAACAGTTGACAAAATGTGGTCCTGAGTTTGATTCCCGCCCAAAACAGGTGAAAGATTTTAATCCTAACCTATGAAATTCATTGGTCCTGGGTTTGATTGCCGCCCATGACAAGTGCAAGATTTCAAACCTAACCCTAAGAAAGGCAGCGGTTGTGAGTTGGATTCCCATCCAGGGCAACTGCAAATTTTAACACTAACCCTAAGGAAGTCACTGGTCCTGATTTTAATTTCCGTCCAAGACAGATGCAAGGTTTCAATTCTAACCCTAAATAACAGCAATGGTCCTAAGTTTGATTTATACCCAAGACACTGGACACCAAAGCTGTCAATCTTAACCCAAGAAAAACACTAGTCCTGAGTTTAATTCCCAACCAAGACAGATGCAAGATTTCAATCCTAACCTTAAGAAAAACAGTGGTCCTAAGTTTGATTCCATCCATCCCATTTAATTCCAACCGAGACTGCAAATCCTAACCTTAACCCTAAGAAATTCAGTGTTCCTGAGTTTGATTTCCACCCAAGACAGTGGACAACAAAGCTGTAAATCCTAACCCCAAGAAAAACAATAATCCTGAGTTTGAATCCCACCAAGACAAGTGCAAGATTTCAAAACACTGCATAAGACTATTTCAAAGTATTGTGCAAGATTTCCAAAAAAACATTACCTAAAACTATTTTAAAATGTTATGCAATGCTCGGTTTTCTCATGGAAAATTATTATCTGGGTTTTTACAAGGTTTGTTTGTGTAGGTTTATTTGAGTACATTGCGTAAATTTGGTGCAATCAACAATGGTAAATATAAAAAATTTTTTAAATTTTTTCTCTAGACAAGCTTAATTATTGTTACATCTATAATCAACTTTAGACTTTTTTTCTTAAGCTTTGATTTTTGTAATTTGTTGAAGATTTCTGTTTGATTTTTTTAAATTTTTCTAAACAAACTTGATTTTTATTATACCTATGTTTCATTTAAAAAAGTTTTTTCTTAGCAACCTTGATTTGTCATACCTATGTTTCCAAAAAAACAATTGTGGCATAACAAAGAAAAGCTAATTATTTACTAAATCAATTAAATATTAAATAAATACAAGAGGACAAAACTTTTATCAATATTAAGATTGGGTCAGACTATATTACTGCTTTTATTATTATTTTGAAAATGACTTAAGTTGTACTCGAAACAACAAACTTACTACAGGTAAAATGATAACTGCACTATTGGCTCTATTATTCATTGTAAACCAAATGGCCATTTGACACAATGCTTGTTGTATATAACATTACAATTTGCAACAAAAAAACAAACTCGTCTTAAATTTAATATATTTTTTGGAAAAAAGTTTTTTTGTAAAATACAACACTGTACGAATCAGGGTTTATTTTCTTATGCAAATTTGGATTTCTATAAGGTCAACATAACACCGTTTGTTTGTTTTATGTAGCAATTTTAACTATCAACTTTATTACCTCGACATTGAGGCAGATCATCTGGCGAAAATCTGCCGCTGCTTGTGCAAGTCGCAGTAAATTGATTGCTTAATCTTCCTACCATGTTATACCCAGAAGGACAACTATAAGTAATTGTTTCGTTAAATCCAACAGTTCTTCTGTTTGGAGAAACATTTGCTCCGCCTGGGCGTTGGGGCACAATACAACGAATTTCTAAAGAAAAAATGAAACTACAGTATTTTACATAAAAAATTATAAATACAATTTTGGTTTAAATAGAATTTTTTACACTTTGATTTTCAAAAATTGTAAGAAATATTTTGTTTATAAAGTGATAATATATTACCATAATGCCATAAAATACTTAGCAACAGGAGTAAATTTATGACTTTTTTTTTCAAACCTTTTTTAACACTAAAACAACCAATCAAGTTGCAATTTTGATGCATTTCAATTTTAATTGGCTGGCATGTATTCAAACTTTGAGGTTTTGGACTGAAATATCAGACAATTATTTGCCTCTTAAAGACAATCTTTAATGATAATTTTGTAGCCAGTCTATAAGAAACAAAAAAAGTGGCTGGAACTTTTAGCAATTTAAAAAAAACACAAAGTCAATACTGTAGTTGTCATTTTATTAATGTCGACGTTTCGAGTACAACTTAACTCAGTTTCAAAATGATAATAAAACCATTTCTTAAACAATCCAAGTAATCAAAACAGATATACAAAACTTTTTCCTTTACGCTTTTTATTAGCGCATGACGAATCTAATTAGCTTGCCACAAAAAACAAAATCAATAAAATGAATAAAAACAATTGTGGCATAGTAAAGAATGTTTAATGATTTGCTAAATCAATTAATTATTAAATAAATACAAGAGGACAAAACTTTTATCAGTATTAAGATCGTGTCAGACTTTATTATTGTTTTTATTATTATTTTAAAAATGACTTAAGTTGTACTCGAAACAACAAAATTAATACAGGTAAAATGATAACTGCATTATTGGTTCTGTTATTTATTGTAAAACCAAATGGCCATTTGACACAATGCTTGTTGTATAAAACATTACAACGTGCAACAAAAAAACAAACTCGTCTCAAATTCAATATACTTTTTGAAAAAGTTTTTTTTTATAAAATACAACACTATACGAATCAGGATTTATTTTTTTATGCAAATTTGGGTTTCTATAAGGTCAATACAAGAGCATTTTTTTGTCATATGTATCAATTTTTTACTATCAACTTTATTACCTCGACATTGTGGCAGATCATCTGGCGAAAATCTGCCGCTGCTTGTGCAAGTCGTAGTAAATTGATTGCTTAATCTTCCTACCATGTTATACCCAGAAGGACAACTATAAGTAATTTCTTCATTAAACCCAACAGTTCTTCTGTTTGGAGAAACATTTGCTCCGCCTGGGCGTTGGGGCACAATACAACGAATTTCTAAAGAAAAAATGAAATTACAGTATTTTACATAAAAAATTATAAATACAATTTTGGTTTTAATAGAAATTTTTTACATTTCAATTTTCAAAAATTGTAAAAAAATTTTCGTTTATAAAGTGATAATATATTACCAAAATGTGGTAAAATACTTCGGAACAAGAGTAAAGTTATGCTTTTTTTTCAAAGGTTTTTTAACACTAAAACAACCAACCAAGTTGCGATAGTAATAATAAAAGGTTTTTGGTGACGTTTGTGACGTCACACAGCTGAAGCGCTGGAGCACTGGCGCTGCCGAGCCTTATCCGTAATCGTATCGCTATTTCTATCCCTAACCCTAACCTTAACCCTAGTCCTAACCCTAACCCTAACCCTAGCCCTAACCTTAACCCTAGCCCTAACCTTAACCCTAGCCCTAACTTTAACCCTAGCCTTAACCTTAATCTTAACCCTAACCTTAGCCTTAACTCTAGACTTAACCTAAACCCCAGCCTTAACCTTAACCCTAGCCGTAACTCTATCTTTAAACCTATCCCTAACCACAACCCTAACTCTAATCCCACTCTTAGCCCTGAGCCTAGCCCTAGCCCTAAGCCCAGCCCTATCCCCAACTCCAACCTTAACCTTATTCCCAGCTCTAACCCTAAGCAAGTCTGTGTTTCTAAGTTCAATTTTTATCCAAGACAGCAAAGCTGTCAAACTTAATCCCTAACAAAATCAGTGGTCCTGACTTCAATTTTTACCCAAGACAGCGAAAACCTAACCTTAACCTTAAGAGATTTAGCGGTTGTGAGTTCAATTTTTGTCCAAGACAGTTGACAGGGAAATTGTCAAATCTAACCCTAACCCTAAGAACACAATGGTTCTAAGTTCCATTTTTACCCAAGACAGCAAATCTGGATTTCTATCAGGTCAACATAACACCGTTTGTTTGTTTTATGTAGCAATTTTAACTATCAACTTTATTACCTCGACATTGAGGCAGATCATCTGGCGAAAATCTGCCGCTGCTTGTGCAAGTCGCAGTAAATCGATTGCTTGATCTTCCTACCATGTTATACCCAGAAGGACAACTATAAGTAATTGTTTCATTAAATCCAACAGTTCTTCTGTTTGGAGAAACATTTGCTCCGCCTCGGCGCTGGGGCACAGTACAACGAATTTCTAAAGAAAAAAATGAAATTACAGTAGACACCGCTTAATATGACCACCTGGGGACCAGATCATTTTGGCCATAATATCCGAATGGTCATGAAAACCGACGCCGCCATAAAAACCGACTGCACCTGAATCTACGCCGTAAGCGACATGAAGTCCAAATACTCTCAAATTTATCGTTTAACCGAAGTAACAGTGTGGTATTGGCAGTAAAACAAAGTAAGTACTGTAACAGTACAAGTGACGGTAAAACTAAGTACAGTATGTAACACTGTGTACAAGCGGTGGTACAGTATAACAAAGTAAATAACAGTTCAAGTAACGTTTAATCAAAGTAACATATTAAACCATCGCAAAGCAAATTTAAAATGTTACGCACATACGTTAGATAGTTTTAGGTGCAAAAACTCGGTAATGTCCCGCTGAACAAGATCTTTTCGCAAAAAATCACGAGTTTGTCCAGCCAAAGCATCGAACTCTTTCATTAACGGAAAACCCTTCGTTTCCAAGCCTATGCGGAGTTGATCGAGCCTTTTTTCATGTCAGCATTCTGTGGTATGGGCACAGGATCGGATTCTTGGGGCTCTTCTTCATCTTCACTTTCAACAATTTCAGATTATGCTGTGTCCCTCGCAACAATTTGTTGTTCTCGTTCTTTAATTGTTTCTTCTGTGCAATTTCAACATCGTTGTCAACATATCCATTGCAAAAAATCATTTTTAGTTATGTCAGCTGGAGCTGGAGGTATGTCAACATCTTCTGCATCTTCCTTTACTCTCTCCCGAACTTCGGTCCTGAATTTTCCTTTCCCCAACAGTTTTGAATGAATTTTGTTGTAACTTTCGCCCACGATGTTTCCAGAATATGTATTGCATCCAAAACGAAAATTTCATTTGCAATTTTATCAGCCGTTTTGGTGTCTCTTTCCACAGACTCATTTATTTTCTTAATAATCCTACAACGAATTTCGAGGCGTGGATGTGCTTTCAAGGCCTCAATTATGCCCATGTCGCCGATGTCGTGTTTGGTGGGAGAAACATCATTTGGATCTGTTTCAGCGGAACATCTGCATGTGCAGAGCAATTGTTCACCAGCAGCAGAATTTTCTCAGCAAAGCTGGAGATCCCAGTTCTGCAGGCAATTCGTCCAGATTTGCGACGTCATCCAGGCATTTCGAGAGGACCTGTATTCCTTTGGAAATGTCTTGATATTTTTGAAACACCGTGGTTATTTAGATTTTCCAATGACCAACAGTCACGATTTTGAGCCGTCCATATTGTTGCACACTTAGACAATATTTAGCCACTTTTACGCCCCTTTCAAATCGCTTCTTGCTCTTTTCAACATACGTCCAGTCGGGCAGTGCACGAAAATAAAATCCCGTCTCACCAGCGTTGTAGATGTTGTCTGGACCATACTTCTCGATTAATTCGGCGACATTGTTTTCAGTCCAGGCATTTGCTGCTTTCCCATCTGCTTCTTTGGACTCACCCTGTACTTTACCCAGCCACTCTGTGTAGCCCAGGGGTTTTCAACCGGTGGACCATGGCCCAGTTGTAAGCCACAGCGGTTTTTTCAGTGCCACAGAGCAAAAATCAAATTGAAAGCAATATATATTTAGTATAATCAGTGGTGGATATTGGGTGAGGTGAATGGGGCTGTTGACTCGGGCCTCCCTTTTTTTTGGGGAGCCCCCCTCAATTTTAGAGACCCATCCTCGAAAATACCGCATGTAGTTTCATTTTGCTGTATGTGTTTTTTAGAGATCATAATGAAGTTGGGAGGAAAAGTGGGAAACACGAGATGGATTCAAAGTGAAAACCTTTTTTTTTTAGAGATCACCATGATTTTGGGAAAAAATACGAAAAAAGAAAATCGATTGGAAATAAAGACCTTTTTTTTTGGAGAACACTATGATTTTGACGGGAATTAAATTTTGTTGACCGAAGTGGATTGTTAAGTTGCCTGGGTTGCAAAAAGAGCCACGGTATGAAAAAGGTTGAAAACCACTGGTGTAGCCAGTCTATAAGAAATCAAAAAGTGATGAGCAAAACAACTAAGTAGCTGGAACCTTTCAGTAATTTAAAAAAAACACAAAGCCAATACTAATAATTATCAATTTATTAATGTCGACGTTTCGAGTACAACTTAACTCAGTTTCAAAATAATAATAAAAGCATTTCTTAAACAACTTAAATAATCAAAACAGATGTACAAAACTTTTTCCTTTACGCTTCTCATTAGCGCTAGACGAAAAGCAAAACTACTGTAATAGAAAAGGCAATTGTGGTGTAGTAAAAAATGATTAATGATTTGCTAAATCAATTTATTGTTAAATAAATATAAAAGGACAGAATTTTTATCAGCATTAAGATCGTGTCAGATTTTAGTATTCCTTTTATTATTATTTTTCCTTTACGCTTTTCATCAGTGCGTGCTAAATCTAATTAGCGCGTGACGAAAGTCAAAATTAACCCATACCACGCCTGCGTCAGTTTAAACTGACGC